>SBJP01000250.1:0-19970 GCA_014805705.1 Cucumispora dikerogammari | reverse complement strand
GCCAGCAACTGCATGTTATTAATAAAAACCCTTCATACTAATGAGTATTCGTTGACTGAAAACACTTTATGTTTTTAAAACTCCATTTATTAAAGTATTTTTAATAAAGACAACATAAACAAATTTGCAGGTCAATGTTTATTTTAGCAAAAGAAAACCGAAACTATATATTATGTGGCGAGACACCTAGTAAAAGATCCTTAATTAATAAAACAAAGATAAAATTTTTTTAAAATTTCTTTATTTAATATATATGTTTTTCTATATAATATTTCATACTTATACACTTTTTTCGTTCCGACTATAATAACATTAGATAATTATATTTAAACATTAATATAGCAAAATTTAAATAAGTAAAGATTATGCCATTATATAATGAAGCTTCAGGTTTTTTAGTTAAATAATAACAAACAAACACACGTATTAATTACACCTTGAAAGTCAAACAAAAAAAAAAGCATAAACCCCCCATGAATGACGAACTCTTAATAAAAAGAAAATTAAGAAAAATAATCAAATGTCTCCACAAAGGGATTTGGCGTTTTATAAACAATGTGAGTGAAGACATGTAAGTGATTTTGCATTTTACAACCATTGTGAGTGAAGACATGTAAGTGATTTTGCGTTTTACATACATTGTGAGTGAAGACATGTAAGTGATTATTTTTTTAAAGATAATAAAACATGTTTTTTGGTTAATTTTTACGTAAACATTTTTTTTACAATTAAGTTATACTAAAAACATACTTAATTTAAATATAGTAGCGAACTGTATAAGTTCATAAACACTTTTTCATTTATTTAAATTTTTTTTATTGCCGCTACAAATGAACTCTCATTTCTTAAAAAAGACTTTGAAGATTATATTAAAAATTGGAAGATCCGATTTTAACTAATTACCAAAAGAAACTACAAATAAACATATAAAAATAGAATCAAATTTTGTTTCGAAAAAATAAAGCTTTTTTTTATGATTTTAAAAAGAGTTTTTCTAGTTTTCTACGGAAAAAATTTTTTTATAAGAAATTTGTTGCATCATAAAATAAAAAAAATTAATTACTGAAAATATATTTATTTCTTTTAAAAGTGAAAGAATTTCACAGCAAAACTAAAAGTATTAATTTACTACCAAATGCCAGAAAACTCATATGTAGTTAAAAGATTATCACAGATAAACGTATTGTATGAGAAAAATTTCATAAATTAAAAACACTTTTTTCTTAATAAAATCAATTCACGAAGGCTAACATATAAAATAAACATTGTTCTATAATTATGAAAATACAATGTTGTTTTAAATTAAAAATTTTTACAATTAATTGTTTAATGTAACACTAACGAAAACTTTTAGCATATAGGAAAGTTCATGTTATCGACTATATTATTACACTCTTCTACTTTTTTAAGTGTACAATTAGAGGGGAGCAACGCCTTTGTTAATGTTTCTGTTTCTAATTTCTTTTTCCAAAATCTTTTGCTTATTTTTTTCATCTTCCTCTTTTAAAAAAAACTCTAACACGTATTTAGCTCTGTTGGAGGCTGGGCGTAACCGAACACAAGTATTTTTATTTACACCACTGTGCACTAAATCTATATCTACTACAAAACACAATTCACCTTTTTTAATTGTAGCTTTTAATTTGACATGAAAAATAAAGTTTGCCGAAAAGTCAATAGGGGAACTAGTAATTATTTGGAAGTTATAATGAAAAGAGCTGACCTCAGGTAGAAACATTCGAAGGCCGTTTGTTATACTGCTACTGTTCAGCGATAATTCAAAAATAACTTCACCCTCTGTAATGTCTACACTTTTTGAACTCATATATTTTTTGTAAAAGCTTGAAAATTCGTCGACTGTTTTATTAAGAAAAGCACCAACATATAAAACGGCTTGTTTTGTTAACGGATCTCTGAAAATAAAATATCCCGAACGTTTACCATATATATCGCCCTCAGAACAAAAAATTTGGCTTTCTCTGAAGCTTATATAATTAACGGCTTTCGGTCCACCCAGAGGATCAAACCTAAAGACTGGTGTTTTTGAGTCTTCTAATAATGAACACCAAAGCTTATTTAAAGAATTCTTTTCGAAAAAATAACACTTTATTGCTTTTTCATCTTCTTCAGTTATATGAAATAAAGGAATTAGCAAAAGGGGATTATCTGGTAAAAATAAATTTTTGTTCTTAGTTCTAGGAAATGATAAAGGTAGAACACATGTGGCTGTTTTTAATAGTGCGTTTCTATAAACCACTTTAGTTTTATCTGTATTGTGCAGCTTATCGAAACTCCCATCTTTGATTAGATGTCTTAACTTGACGACTAGTTGGTTTTCTTCACAAAATATAGTATAGTAAAAAAGTAAATAGTTTGTGTCTTGAAACAACAGCTTGGCTATAAGCTTAGCAATTTTAAACATGGTGTTTTTTATTAAAATTATAACAAATAACGATAAACTTTTTTAATAACAGTTTTTAATAATCTGAACTTAGAAAAAAACAGTTCTCTATAAAGAAACGCATTTATATACAAAATTAAAATCAGTTAACTCGTTAAAAGTATTAAGAAAACCAAACAGATCTAAAACTCGTATTTATTAAAATTCTTTTTATTAGAGTTTAGAAAAATATAAATATATTAAAAATAACTTAAAAAAATTTTTGTTCATTATAGTATTTTATTAACTTTTGTGTATAGATTGCAAATTCTCTTTTTTAACTTTTATTAATAAAAAAAATTAAGCTCAAATTCTCAGAAACTTTTAATTAAAAAAGTAAATAAAAAGAAAAACAAGTATTGAAAACCTTGTTGACAGCTAAATTTAAAATATTAAGACACACATGACAATGGTTTGTGTATTTATCATTGAATAATGACGCCATTTAATGATATATCATATTCTTTGTATTTTATTACCTTATTTTCTTGTTTTGTTTTAATAAGAGTAGACATACCAAATACTACATAATATATTCTATATCTGTATTTTTTTTAAAAATTTACTTTACAGGTACACAAAACAGACTTGTGTAAAAAGTAAAAAAATTATCGGAGTTAGAACGCATATATTACGTTAATTATAATATTCTCGAAAGAAATATTGATTGTTTATTAAATACCCTGTTCAAAACTAGAGATTTTTTTAAAACGAGAAATGTTTTCGTTTTTTGATTTTTTTAAAAGAATTGTTTACCGCATTTTTTCTGAATTTTTATTAAAATTGATGTTGTTATTTTATTTTTTTATCAAATATTTGAACCAGAAAAATACGTTGTTTTTGCGTTATCAAAACCGTTTCTTAACATGTATGCGTATTTATCCCTTTTTTGGTCTGTGAATAAATATCTCGATTAATTTATAAAAGCCCAATACAGCAACTTCAACTTATAAACTATAAAATTGATCGATACTCAAAATTGCATTGTTTAAAAAACGTACTGAATAACATAAATCTCGTTTAGCACATTCTAAATCATGACACAGCCTTGAGTTATTTGCCGTCATAACACAAAATTTTCACATGCTAAATGCTTGTGAAGGTTCGTATTTAGACGAAAAGAGACCAAATCATACATTAAAACAAAGCTGCTGGACAACATATATTTTTGAGCTAAAAATCATCGCTTTAACACAGAATAATTATTTAGTATACGCACATCTCGATGCACATAATAAAAGAAAAAAAAGCAAAAAAATTTTTAATAAATACTTATAAGACCCTATATATATTCAAACATAACGATTCTTTAAATAAGTGTAACGACAAGCTAAATTTTGTCACAATAAAAATAGGAACTTTGAAAAAACAACTGAAAAAAATTATCGCGTATAGACGCTTATGCCATTTTTATAAAGGGCAAAGATTTATTTTTATGAAAATCAACACTACTTTATGCACACATTTTAAATCAAGTAGACTTTGTCACATTCTTCTATATATGTTGTTTAATCTTTTTTTGTTTTCGCTTTATTATATATCTCTTTAAAAAAATATTTAGATTTGTAATAAACAACACAGTATTCGATTTTAGTCTAAATACAAAAAATCTGTTTTGGAAAAATTACAACAAATATTTTTATTTTTAGACTTTACAAAAAAAAACGATAAGAAAAACAGTTTTTTAAGTATATTCATAATCTTATATTATTTGCTATTTAAAAAAAGTTCTGTTTTTTTTCAAACTAAACTATAATAGGGTTCATTCTAAAACAAGAAAATAAAAGAAATTCTTGTTACAGAAACCCTTTAGATATGTTATCATAATTCAGAAATAAAAAACTATCTTTTTATAAGAACGGAGTTTTAATCTATTTTTTATATATACGCTACAAAAACCCTTCTGCTTATATAAGCATCTTTAAATTTTTCTTTTGAAGATAACTTTTAATTCAGACCATATTTATTTGAATGCTTATACTTGTTTAGTCGCCAATAATATTCTAAAATTTTAAAGAAAAACAAACACAGTGCTTCTATTGCATCTGCATTAAAGGAAAAAGCAGTGTGAATAACACTAATACGTTTAAGTCGTTGATCTACTAGCCTTTCCAACAAGATTTTTTATATCATTAAAAGTCTATTGACAAATTGGCGTATTTTCGACAAATTAACAAATAAATAAGAGCGTTTTTAGCCAAAGATTTAATTATGGTTTTTTTTAATAAAAAGTTTTTTTTTCTTCGCTTTTGTTCGTTTCCTTCGTTTCGTTCACTTTTTTGTTAATCTAGACTTAGTGGGCAAACCGTTTTGCGGTTTTGATTATTTGATTATTTTTTATAATCTACTTTGCTAAAAAAACTTAAGAGCCAAAGGATTCAATTAAAAAATTTTAACGAAACGCTTTTTAATTTATTTGAAGATTTGTCAAAAGAACTGTCAGCCTTTTTTGGCCGGTGTGTTTCATAAAAAATTAAAGCCTTATTAAAAATGAATATTATTTCATGATAGCCCCTCCTCTCTCCATTAAGCCGAAAAAAAATTAGAGTAACGAACTAGTTTATAATTACTATAAAAATTTTTATATTTAAAAACAATAACTTACTGTTTTTATGTTAATATATTATAACAGTTCTTTGAGACACAAATAAACGATTATAACTGAGCTTAATAAAAAAAAATATGTTTTTATCGCAAAATTTTTAAGACTTTAACAAAGGGCTCAAAGCCAGATTATAAATTGGAAGATGATAAATAAATTAATGTTCTATTAAATGTCCAAAAAATAAACTATAATATATTTACTCAAACCCTCGTTGTTTTTTATTTTTCTTTAAACATTAAGAAATTTTTACTATAGTTGGTGTTATATCCGATATGTTTGAAATATTAATTGCTTCAGCTGTTCGAATACAACCTTCATATTAACCATGGTAATCGATGATAGTGTCTACTGTTTAAATAAACTTTTTGTAAAAAAAAAGAACATTTTAATGTATAAAAGTTCTTATTGCATCACAAAACTATAGTAATAAATTCTTTTATAGGCCTTGGTATATTCCAGAGTTTATGGGGCAAATTTTACATTGTCTAATGTTATTTTTACATTGTTTTTAACTGTTTCAAAAAAAAACAATGTGTTTAACTTTATTCTAATCTTTCATGCTTTTTTATTTTTTTAACATCTAAACTGTAATTCATGTTCTATCTAAAATATTCTTCAGCGTCTGTGTCTGTTTTTAATTATAAACCATTTACACTATATATTAGTAGATCGCTTTTATTTTAAGGATTTTGTTTTTTAGCATGTTCCCTTAAATTAAAGAGCATGTTTTCGATGAGATTTATGAACGAAGAAAGTGGAAAGGTATTCAAATTCTAAATCGGAAATTTCAAATAATGATGTAATTCTCTCGATTTATTAAAAGAGACATTGTCTTTATGAAAAACTATATTTATACGCTTACTGAACTAACAGACCAAAAAACGCATTGTTATGGCATTTCCACTTAATTTAAATCCATTTCTATTTAATTTAAATCCATTTCTATTTAATTAAAATCCATTTCTATTTAATTAAAATCCATTTCTATTTAATTAAAAATTATTTCTATTTAAGTAATTCCTTGCAAAAAAAACTATATTAGAATTAGAGGAAAAGGTATATATCGAAAATGAACTGTGATATGAACAGAAAATGAATTCTAGACAACGTGAAGCAAATATAGTATAAACATCATTGTACCGGTTTTTTGAAATATCGTTTATATAAACGTCAGGTAATTATATAAAAATGTAAAAATGTAAAAATGAAATAAAATAAGATTTAATCAGAGACCCTCATATCCAGTGCTCTACCACAATTCTTCTTGATTAAAGTGAAATATCTTATCATATATGCTTGTGTTATTTGATTCATGGCTTCGACGATATTTTCTGCGAATGATTGGTTGTCACTCGCCAAAACATGATTTCTCACAATTGTCTTAACTTTTCTAAACAAAATTCGATGGGATTGAGCATATAAGAATATGGACTCAAAAACCGACGCCTCAAACCATTTTCTTCAACAAAATTCTCTATTTCACGCGCATGATGAATAGAGGCATTGGCATAGAACAAAACACACTGTTCTTTAAGACCCTGATCTAAAAGGACGGGCAAAAGGCCCAAAAGGAACTGTTTAAAATCCTGTGCCCTTGCCCCACCTTCGATAACGACACTATATAAAACTTTTTCTTCATTTATCGCGCTGATTAGCGACAAATTTCTCCCCCTGTTTGTTGGAACAACTGCGGTTGCTCTCGTACCTGTCCTGGATCTCCCATAGTTACGTCTCATGGACAGATTAAAAAGACTTTCGTCAATAAATATTATGTATTTATCTTCAATTGTAAGATTGTTTAAAAAGTAGTTCGCGTACTCTTTTCGCAACTCTTTACTCCTGGGGGCATTTACGGCTTCTTTTGTGCAGTTTAGTCTTTTTAGCGTAATGGAAATGTTCAAGAGACATTTCCGTATCGTTTCAATACACAATGTGATCGAAAATTTTGCATGAATGTTTTCCTGTATCGTCTTCAGGGTAACAGTGCAGTTTGTTCGAATTTCATTTTCGACGAACTCTGCAATTTCGTTTGTTAATACTCTGCCACCTGGTCTTCTTCCACGTGGACTAATCGAAACATCTCGACTTACTCTATATTTTTTTATAACGGTTTGAATACTTCTATATTTCAATTCAGTTATTGAAGAAATAGAGGTGATGTCGTGATCGAGTAAAAAGAGATTTACTATTCTCTCTTTTTCTCGAAGCGAAATCGACGATCTCTGTCGGCGCAGAGTGTTTTCTTGGTTTTCAGCTGGGCGTGGACTCATAATCTTATTTTTTTGACTTTATTATATATCTACGTATCAAAAAGCGAGCGCAATTTTTACGTCAGCAAACTCACGTAATTTTTACTTTCCTAGGAAATCTACTAGCTTTTTCAGTTAGATAAGATTTCTTAGAGGCATGTGAATAGATTTTAATTAAATAGAAATGAATTTAAATTAAATAGAAGTGGATTTTAATTAAATAGAAATGAATTTAAATTAAATAGAAGTGGTTTTTTAATTACATAGAAAAGGTTTTTAATTAAATAGAAATGGATTTTAATTAAATAGAAAAGGATTTTAATTAAGTAGAAAAGCTATATATAGCTTTTGTTGTTTTACATTATATCTTCGATTTAAGATATGAGTTTTCTCATCATGGTTTTGAACTAGAATGTAATATTTTCAGATTACTATCTACGGTTACTATTAATATATGAGTATAAAAGATTTTTTGTGCTTTAGCTCACAGCCGATCTAAGATTACTCTACTATTTTTGTTTACAAAAAGCCAGTTTTGTTTCTTTTACTAATAGGTGAGACACGGTTTTCTATATCCCCCTCCTGCTAGAACATCAGATGTCTCTATGTCTAAAAACAAAAACACTATTCTTTCAACACTCGAACAAAGAAATCAATTCAACTGCAAAAATTATCAGAGCTAGGCTATTGAAAAATCGTTTTTTAGCCTCTGCTCACATTTTAGAGATACTGTGTTTCGTCTGGCTGAAAGGCCTGTTGTTTGTTCGATCTCGTTTTCATTAGTCTAGTGCTAATGTATAGCTTTTTTTCGTTGTCCATAAATTGATTTTGTTAAAAAACAAATTAAAAGCGCAAACTATTATCTTTGTTGCAGTTTAATTTTTATAGAAAAGATTATTTTCACTGTTAAATTGTGTTAACATTCTATCGGCTTTCTGATAGATGGTTCTTTTTAACTAAATCAGTGTTTTTTTTACAACCTTAATACTTATTTTTCTAACTAGACCAACATTTTCATTAAAACGTATATTAATGTTTATATCTTTTTTAGATCTCTAAAATGTTCTGTTTTAAAAATCTAATATATGACACTACTAAATGGAAAAAAACGTTATTGAATTAAAAAGTGGAATTATTAAACGAAAACACTATATTATTAAAAAACATTCAAGTATATTAAGCAAACAAAACAAAAAAATCAGTTCAAAACATCTTCATTTTAGAAAGCGACAAACCAGCAAACTTTACTAGATAAACATCAGACTCCACAGGCTTCGCCATCTCTTAGTATACTTCCTTCTTTTTCGGTTTTACCAAAAGATCCTATACACGTTTCTGATGGGTCAGAAACACTATTGGTTGGGGAAGGAGTAATTTCGTCAGATGTTGTTTTGACTGCGCTCTCTGCTCTAGCTTTGAAGGGCTCTACAACGCCTTTTTTGAAAATGAGGCATACTAAATACGCGCAACCACCGATACTAAGTATCGTAGATACATTCCAAATGAAATATAATGATGTACTACTTTCCACAAACACTAACACATAGTCTATAAAATCCCCCTTATTTTTGTAATCCATAATGGCTTGTCCATATGACATACCTTCTTTTATTTATTTCTCGTTGAACGATATTTATATGAATTTATCTATAATCTCTGATATTTATATTACGTCCAAACGACACGAATGCATTGCAATTTGTTTACTGGAGAGTTAAAAACCATGACTTCCCTATAATGTTCTATTTGTTTTTTATTAGATCTGTTTTTATATTAAACCTGCTTTGAAATATCGACAATTAATTAAAACCCAAGCAAACACCATAAGCAACAAATACAATATATTGGATCTAAAATATTATTTATTGAATTCTATATTTTGAATAACAGTATTTCTCTCCTGCCTTAGGATTTAAACCACATAAATCAATTTGCATCTTTCTCTGATATGTTTCGGGAACAAAAAAGACGATAGAGTCGTCTCGCATAAATCTTATCATCTTAAAGTGAAACAAAGTATGGGTCACGTCTTCTTTCCTGATTCCAGTAAATTCAGATATTTCTGTAACAGAAATCTTACCTAATGAGCGATTATTTAATGCCGTTTCTTCACCTGGTAATTTCGAACTCTCATTTAAATCCGCGTCGATTCTAGGAAGCGATTCATTCTCTAATTCTACCAAAGTATTTACAAGAAAATCAAGTATGATGTCCTTCCAAAAGCTCAAATACCCTAAAAGACCCAAATCACTAAACGGCTTTTCACATGTTTGTATCCGTCTGTCTCTATTAGACAAAATATAAGAAAAATCAATAATCATTTTCCCGTACCCTTTTCTCTGTTCGAAAGGAAAAACAAGTATACAGGCCAAATTATAATTCAGTAAAGACACCTTTTCTTTAGAAAAATATCCAACCACAACAAAACCGTCTTCTTCTAGCCTACATAAAACATAATATATAAATGCATTAACGTCATAATACAACGTTTTATGATCCAAGAAAAGCTTGGAAATTAAGGACAAGTTCCTACAATAATTTTTGAACTCCATTCCATCAAGTTCAAAAATAGAATGAACTACTCCAAATTTACAGGTGTTGTTTTGATTAACGCATTCCTTTTTTAATGATCCATTTGTTTTTGATTGTTGACATCCTTTACATATGTTGTTTTTTGAACTTCTCCACACTTCCCTTCCTGGGGGCCTGCGTCGATTACAATTGTGTAACAGAAACCCTTCAAGATGAAAGTACATCAAACAGAACTTGCAAACATAAAGCGACTTGTCAGCAAATGAGGCAGGATAGGGAGAAAAATACCAAGGTTCTGTTCGGTAACCATTTAAATATATACTCTCTATATTCCTTTTGGGTATATTTCTTTTTTTAGCTTTCTTAACTTCTACTGTTGTCAGATCCATTTCATTAAAATGAACAACAGCGTCCAGTCTTGAATTATAACCTATAAAATGAACAAAGAAAAAAGGATGGTCTATTGAAGTTATTTCCGCCTTGTAGAGTTGTTCACCTTCTCCTAAGTCTCTCGTAATTTGGACTCTGTAGCCGGGGCGTAATTGAAGAGGATCCATACTAGAAATACATTTTGAACATTTTTTTTAATATTCTTGTTTTTCTTGACATTTTTATTGAAAAAAAATTTTTTTATATAATGCTTTTTATTTAAAAAATAAAATGAGAAAAAAAACTAAATAATAAATAACAACACATCTATTCTTATATACATTTCTGAGTGACATCTATTACTTAGTTCGTTGTATTAATATTTTTCTCTATTACGATTATTTTTTGAATATCAATATACTGTTGATGATATTACGATTATTTTTTGAATATCAATATACTGTTGATATTACGAATAGTTTTTGGTTTCAAATATCTAGTCGATATTACGAATAGTTTTTGAATACAAACAATATGTCGTTTTGCGATTGGTTTTTGAATACAAACAATATACCGTTTTGCGATTAGTTTTTGAATACAAATATTGATATTTATACACACACATTTTCTATAATTTAATTATAACAGGTTTCACTAAAATTAAGTTCGGTAAAAATAAAGACTTTATAAAAGCAACTATCAAACTTTATACTGTTAAGAAGCGTAAACACATGTATTAGTCATTTTTTGTCTCGAGAAAATAAATAAAAAACTACGAACGAAAATCCAATAAAAAAATATCGACTAAAGAACTCACCAAAAGCCCCAAGACGCGTTTTTACGTTTAGAACGCAACAGTATTCATGAACGAGAAGAATTGGAAAAATTTAAAGCCTTTAAAATTGGTTTTTGGTTCTTTTTAACTCAAAAAAAACATAATATAATTTTACTTATTAAATTATAGTAAGAGGTGTGTATAAGTGAGGTGAAAAAGCATTTCATATGTTTTTTAAATAAAATATTTTTCTATTATAATTTTGATTAAGGAACTGGCGTTATATAATTTCCTAAGTTGATTTTAACAGAAAATTATATTTTCTTGTTTAAAATAATTTAAATAAAAATTTTTATTCAAGATACCGTAAGAATTTTCGTAGTCTATGTTCTATTTAAATTTATAAACTCTACATAAATTAACTTAAGAGATATTATTACGCCAGCATCTTTATTATAATTATGATAGAAAAAGATTTTTCATTTTAAAAACTTAAAGAGACTTTTTGCGCTGGCATTATTTTTACACCACATTTATAGGAGAATAATTATTTTCATCGCAGCACGAATAGTTTTTAATCATATACCTGTAAATACGATATTCTAAAAAAAAATAAAAAAGTTCATAATTAAAACGTAAAACATAAAAAAATGTTAACGTTTTTCTTTTAGTTATGAGCGTTTATGCCGTTTAGTAGTTTGCTTTTCATGGCTGTTTTTTGAATTTCAAACAAGTTTTTAATTCAGGAGACAAGATTTCAATAAGATCTTACACTAAAAGCAAGGTTGATTCATTAACATATCTTTTTCTTATCTATACTTTGAGTTGTATGGCCCTGTTTTTGTTCTTGCTATCATTTGAGCTAAAACTTTTACTTTGTTTTTGTAAAAATTTTATTTATTTTTACGATTGTTTCATATAAATTAGTTATTGAAGCCCGGAGCTTACAACCATTTTTTTTGTTCTGTACGTTTTTATAGTTTGTTGTTGTTTACTCTTAATTTTATACAGACAAGTTTTTATTTTTCAGAGAAGATTGTTGATGATGCTGATAGCTTAAAGTCTGAAGACTGTTTATTGTTGAGATTGGTTTCTTTTCATTTATATTCCAAAAACTCTTCGGTTTGATTTAAAATGTGCTTTTTTAGTTTTCTTTTTTACCGCTTTATTAAAAACAGTTTATTTAATAACCAGTTTTGACAATTTTTTTAATAACCAGTTTTGACAATTTTTTGTAATAACCAGTTTTGACAATTTTTTTAATAACCAGTTTTGACAATTTTTTTAAAAAACAAAAAAATATCAAAGAGTACGTAAAGCTGATAATAAGAGTTTTAATAATTCTTTGACACGCTTTAAAAAACGTTCGCAAGTCAAGACTCGTTTTTATTATACGATCGACATATAAAACTAAAGTAGACGTGTCTTTTTAATTTATGGCCGGAATAATGTTAATTTTCGATATTAAAATATTAAGGATAATATTTATTTCGCTGATATCATCTTTTTTTAATATAACGATTTTGTTTATGTAAACTCTACTTAGATAATAACAAATATATTTTTTCTATGATATATTATATATGCATATCTAAATTTATTAAATACATTATACACTTTTTTCTGTTCACTGTAATTTAATTAAAGAAAAACACAGAATAATTTTAATAGAGAAAATTTATTTAAGTAAAAAATGACTAGAACTTATTAGTAGCTTCAAAAAAAAACAATCAACATTTGTTTTTGTTTTAAACATTGTTGCTTCGCATGGGCAAAAACTACATCTGACGTTTTTTAGTTATTCTTTCATTTTATATTTCTTGTAATTAAACGTTCTGTATGATTTTTCTATTGTTTTTTTGAGAAAACAGAAGCTAATACGTGTGTGGCTACGCTGCTTAACAAGAAAAGACTGAAAGTTTCGTGTATATAATGTTTTAACTTTGACGAAAATCTTTTTAATTATATAAAACAAAGTGCAATTTTTGAAATAAATCAAATGAGAATTATGTTTTAAATACAGATTGTTGTTAATATGAACATGTTCGAGAATCTAAATTAACATTAATAAGAACAGCAGGCGCAGGGGGATAAGTGTCTTTGGGAGAGTGTGTGAAAGTTATATTAAAATTAAAAATCTTTTAACTAAAAATACTTTTTAAATGGTGATAAACGTGAACTATAGTGGCAAAAAGCCCTGAAACAAATTTTTTGAACTTCTAAAAAATTTATCTTTTTTTTTATATAATTTAAGGCTTTTTTAATATTTTTACTTTATGACCCGACATGTTTTTAAAGTGTTACATTAGATATTTATCGATTGCGCGTGTATTAGCTTGTCTTTCTCAGGTCTACAAACTTTTTGAATGTTTCTTTCTCAAGTAAATAACCTTTTTTTTCAAGATTGGGAAAGCCTTTTCACCAAGATGTTATTTACAATATGTCAAACTCTACGTGTTTGGGTAGTATTTTATCGAAGATTATTATATCTTAAACTGATGTAAGTTTTTTAAAAATTCGCTTCGTTTCTCTCAAAATTTCACTAACACAGCACACGAGCTTCTAATTCGATCTTTATGATCTTTATTTTTCATGAGAGCTGTTTAGTAGACTTCAACGATCTCCCCGGTTCTTTCAATCTAAATAGTTTTTTGAAAGATTATTGCTCTATTAATCAACAAAAAACATCGTTTAAAACGCTTAAACAACAACATATACGTGTTTTTTATCTTTATTATATTTCGATAGCTCTATTTATGCAAAATTTTAAATTCCACAGAAAAAGGTATTTTTAATTTTATCAAAAACGAATCGTTTCAGGCCAGTTTTTTTAGTTTTTATATAATTAGCTCTAACTTACTCAAAGACGCCGTTATCCCGATAATCCTGGAATATTAATATCAGTTTACTACAAAAACAACATCACACGTCGTTTTTACACAAACCTTAATTCACGAATAACTGATACTTTTTGCTGATAATTCGTGTTTATCCATCTTTGATATTCCGTTTTATAAGTTTTTTTCAATTTTAATATAACTTTCACACACACCAAGTCAATTTATCCCGAAGTTTCAATATGCGACCGGGCTTCTATTAAATTTTTTCGTGTGTGTCTTTAATTAAATCACAAGAAAAACTTGCATAAATATAAAAAAATAAAAAAAACATGTTAATTAGATGAAAGTGTTATAAAAACATAGACATTTTATAATAATTTTTCATTTTCATTTTTAAAACGGCAAAAACACGCGTATTAGTGTTATTTATGTTGCAGAAAACGAACGTAGAACAGAAATTAATGAAAGATTAATCTTTTGATAAAGGAACTCAAAGTGTCACAATGTGTTTTTGTTCCTAACAGCGCAACATCGAATAATAAAAAAAGAGTTTAGACATTAAACCTTATAATTAAAAGAGGATGATGTTTTTTTCCGCTAGTTTTATTTATTTGACTTTACTTAATTAATTTGTATCAATTTTTATTATTTAAGGGTATTAAGAAAAAAGAGTATAAGAGCCACTGTCTCTTATTCCGTGACAGTTTATATTGTAATACTTTATCGTTAAAGTTTTGTTTTACATAACACATTTTGCTTATATTATATACAAAAACCTCCGAATATATTTTCCCATTCGTTTTTTATCAAGGTATCATGTACGTTTTATATTATAAACAACAAACATAACGGTCTCTCAAACGATACAGATTTAAATGGATTTAATATAAGCTGTTAACATATGGGCTCTTTTTACTATTCGCTTAACGCGTTTTCCGCAGTTATGATAAAAATTACAAGTCTGACATGTTGAATAAATTATAAAATAAAGCACAATTGGGATATATAAACATTTATACGATAACAATAAACTTGACATAGAATAGAAGCAAGTATCGAGTGAACTGAGATTAAAGAATAGTCATTAAATAACTCTAGAATTATATTTTTAGACCACACTACACGACTTATATTCTTTAATTTTGCGCTTTATAAGAAAAGTATATTTTCAACAACATAGTGTATAATAATATGAAAGGGAAGCAATAAAAAACCATTTTCTGCTTTTTTAATATATTTGTAGTTTCTGTTTAATTTAAATTTAATATTCATGTATACTTTCAAACTAAGGTTTGTCTGTTGTAACAAAAAATTTTTTAACTTCAAAAAAACAGTTTTTTTACAACAGTAGAAATAAAAAAAGTGAAAAAAAAATTATTTAAAAAAATAGTTCATTTATAATATGATAGAAAAGCCCGTTTTATGAAACTTGTTTCTTGTTATAGATTCGAGCATTTCATATTACAAGATCTACATATATATAATAATTGTGGCGCGCGATGCATGCCACGCGCGCCACAATAATTACGAGCACAGAAGATGTTAGACTCCCTTAAAAATATCGCTGAGCATATTATATTTATTGTCATTCTAAAAAACATCACCAAAAGAAAGGAAAAGTATAATCCCAAGTATAAGCAAATATTCGAAAAAAAATTAGAAAGATTTGCCTACAATTCTACAATAAGCTTTTGTTGTACAGAGAACATCAATAAACACAATTTTTCTACACCGCTTTGTGAAAAAATAGCTATTTGGAGAAATAAATACAGTAGTGTCTCGCAGTCGATATTCCCCATTCTCTCTCAAAATCGCTTCGTTATGCTTGAATGCTCGAGAAAACGCGCACTCCAGCTGACTCAGATCTTTGCCTTCTGCTGTTTTACTTAATTGCTTATAAATCAGTAGAGCTCTTTGCATTCCAACCATCTTGATTTTTTTAGCTTCACAAAATTCCAATTCTAAGCTCTCTAAATGTTTGAAAAAAAAGCTTCTTTCCGAGGCAGACGCATATTCTGTTTTGGATTCTGATATGCCCGCCACGCCTTGTTTAAATAAAGCGGTATATTTATCCCTAATCATTAGGTACTCATCAAACAACTCACATAAATACAGAATATCTGTTTTATTTGATTCTCTGACGTTTTCTAAAAAATTAAAATTTGGCTGAGAAATTAAAGAAATGCATTTAGCAGCCCAAATTCCACAATTTAGACTATTGGCTGTTAAGAGGAAATGCGATAAATTGATTTCAAGTGGTATTTTCATTAGTTGCTTCCCATACGAAGATATTTGTAATTTAGTTATGGGAGAAAGTATATCTACTCCCAAGTTTGTTTTCTTAGATTCAGATTTTAATGCACCTATTTCTTGTAGAAAACCGACGGATAAATAGAAATTTGTTTTATTTGGAAAATCAAGAAATTGAACTTCTGAAAAGCTCATCTTTCTTTGCTGACGACCTTCTATTTGGTACACGTTATTGTTCTTATCATGCAATCTTTGCGACATATTAACATTACGCGGTTTAAATAAAAGTGCTTGTCTTGACAAAAAATATAAAATCAAATAATCCAAATTTGATTTTTGAATTTCAGGAGTCGCCTTCCTCATCTTTCTAAAGCTCTCCTCGGTATACATTCTGAAACATATACCATCAGCAGTTCTGTTACACCTTCCCATCCTCTGCTGAGCGCTTTCTTTGGTTATTTCTGTTATTCCAAAGGATTCGACGCCATTGAAGATCTTGACCTTACAAAGCCCAGAATCAATAACGTACAAAACACCGGGGATCGTAATGGAAGTCTCACAGATGTTTGTTGATAAAATAACTTTAATTTCATTTGATAGTTGGTATAACTTTGATTCTTCTGTTTTGTTAGCTGTAGAAAATATCTTGATTACTCTTAAGTGAGGGAGTCTCTTTAGAAGACGAGCGAGGTCATTTATGTCTTCCTCACCAGGTAGAAACACTAAGATGTCTTTATTTATGACATTTATTTTTGATTCTATGTTGAGAGTTTCTTCTTGATTGTCAAGATTTTGATCAGATTCATAGAATACCGTTTTCTCATACGACGCGTCAGTGTCTAAAAGACTGTCTTTTATTTTTACGGAAAGATTCTGACCTAATTTCGTCCTTTTATGAGTCTTAACACACTTTCCAGAGTAGAACTCTTCCACAATTTTTTTGATTCTTAAATAAGAATGTGTTATGTAATCGGATATTGGTTCGTCTTCGTAAAATAACTGACACTTGAATGCATGTGTTTTAAACTCAAATAAATCAGCCGAAAAGAAATCCTGCAGTTTTTTTGTTTCCAAAGTAGCACTCATAAGAATTATCTTCGTTTTTGTATTGAAAAACTTATCGTCGAATTTTAATATTGTCTTATTGGTTGAAAAAGCATTACTTTTGGGAGAAATGTCAAACTCACTGTAAAAAGCCGAGTTCATAATAATCGACTTAAGAATAGCTAATATCATTTCAGTTCTTAGATTCTTCTCATGAACTTCATCTAAAATTACAATATCATACTTTTTTCCATATAAGTATTCCTTCAGAAACATGCCATCAGTCATTATTGTTATGTTCGAATTATTGGATTCTGCTTCGAATCTTATTTTGTAATTTATTGGTATCTTATCTTTCAGAAAGTGATAGAGAGTTGTCACTGCAAGTCTTCTTGGCTGTATAAGCGCTATGGTTTTTTCGGGGAACATCTTGTGAAGAAGGACTGGTATAATCGTTGATTTACCGCATCCCGTCGGACCAGTGATTATTAAAGTGTTGGGTTTTGTTAATTTATTTTTTAGTTCATTTTCATATTTTTGCGGATGTTGTTTCATGTTCGTTTTTTGTGGTTTTTGTTTCTGATAATCTCCGTTTGTATTATTTATATATTTTGTTAAAAAATTAAGGCTTAATTAAATTATCGTCTTCTTTGATCAGATTTCAATTGCAAAACGGCTATATTTATTATCAGTTATGTATTTAAAATGCAGTTTGTAAAATATAAAACGTTTCTTAAAGAGATGATAGAAAAAATAACAGTTTCAATTACATGATCAAAAATTAACCTATACTGTAAGTCTTATACTGATAAAATAAAAAGAGAACTATAATACACAAATTAAAAAAAACATCAAACAAATTAAAAAGCCTTGGTTAAACGATAAACACGCCTACCACGAATGATATATTTTTTCGTAGATGGTATTATAATCGAAGTATCAAAAAATAAAAAACTAAACCGGAAAGAAGCGGGGGAGGGGGCAATAAACTGATATTATAATAAAGTATATATAGAAACATGGCTGTATAATATATTTAATAAATACAAGCATAAACAAAAATATAATTTATGAAAACAGCCTGATGAAATTAAAAGGGGGTGCTTCATTAAACGATTTGAAATTATATTTTTTTTAATAAATCAAATAATAGTTCGTTTGAATTATTATTAAAAAATTTTCTGTTTTTAATTTTAATCTTTTTTCGATTTTTATGTTTTTTTATATTTCTAATAAAAAAAGTATTATATTTTTGCTGAAAATTTTTATTTAAATATCCCTTTTTTTTCCAATATTAAGTGCCAAATTTTGTGTGAGATTTTTATATTTTTCGATAGATCATATACAATATATCCGGCTTTTATTTGTTTTTTTTAATGTGACATATATTACAGTCTGTTTTAATTGATTCTTAGATGCATCACCATATGGTACATTCGATTTTTTGTCAACTCTTATTGTATCACATATGATATATTCGCAGTGAAAGTGTTCAAGAAAATTATAAAAACAAATAACAGAATATTAACAAATGCAACTTCAGGTATAATATTATCACATATGATAGATACGCTTATTTTTGTAACCGCAATGAACCCAATGAAAAAAAAACTTTTTAATGATTAACACTTTTTCTTAGAAGTGAATAAAAAATTTTAAAAAAAATAAATCTAATTTTAACAAAGTTTTTTGCAATAATGTTTTGATTTAATGTCAAAGGATATTGCTTACAACTAAATCAAAAGCGATAAATATCTAAATGTATTAAAATTAAACGCTCTTTCGCACGGCTTTTTATAACAAAAATGAAAAAAGGCCGTTTTTAGTTAAGTTAAATTTCAAAGAACTATTTGAATAACTCATATTTTTGTCAATTATTTTTTTATTCTACTAGTGGTTCTATGGGCAAGTTTTTCTAAAACACATACAGTTGTTATTATAACTAAATAACTTTTTTGATCAAATTGCAGACATAAACACAAAATCAAATACGATCACAAAAAATATATAAGTTGCGATATAATTTTTTATTAAGTTTGGATAAAAAAATTGTTGTTAAAGTATAAAAAATTGAAATTTAAAATCAGAATATAAGAAAAAACAAAATTGAAAAGTTTCATAAGTTAAAGGCAAGATCAAAAAAATTTTTAACACCGAGCTCGTCATCAATCTGTTTTTACTTTATCATCCTGTGTTATAAACACATATAGGTTTTTGTTCTACTGTTTTCTGATCGCAGGTATGTTTTTGCTTTATTTCGTTTCTGTATCTGTTCATTTATCGATGTTTTGTCTTGTAGGTGTTTCGTTTTTCTATATTACAGTTAGTGTTTATTGTTTTTATAAAGGACTTGTCAATATCTATTTAGACAAACGCGCGTCATCAAAAACCGCATTAAAAAAACAATTTAAGTCAAAAAGTATCTAAAAACAGTTTAAATCGAAAACAATTTAAACTAAAAACTTTCTAAAAAAACAAATTAAATCAAAAACTATCTAAAAAAATAATTTAAATTTAAAAATAATTAAAATATAGGATTCAAATATAATATCAGAAGCAAATACACAACAGTCTGCAGAATATACACCAGAAAACTGTTTGTAAAACTGTATAAAACAAAATTTTTATTTTAGCTGTTATACGCTAAAAAACGTTTTTTATGTAAGTTTTGATTTAAACTATTTTGTGAGTAGTTTTTGGGCTAAAGTTGGTTTTGTTCCCCCCCTTTTTTCTTTTTATATAAAAAACAACCCATAGTAATACGAAAAGAACTTTATGAGATAACCAAATCGGTGTGCGAAAACTTCCAATTCTTAGTTAACTTTGGTCTTTTGAAAAGAAATGGTTTTTGTAAAGGTTGCAGAAA
>SBJP01000249.1:0-19983 GCA_014805705.1 Cucumispora dikerogammari | reverse complement strand
TGAACACTATATAGTTTTTGTTGAAATAATGAATAACATTAAGAAAAACAAGTATGATGTTGTTAAAATAAAAACTCAAATAAAAAATTTATAACATTTGAAGATAAATCCGCCTTTGATATATATATTTCTAAAAGACCTAAAGAGAACGTTTTTATTGTATTTCCTTGCTATGTTATTGATGAGATTACATGTCAAAAAACACATTCGTACCAATAATTGTTACATAAATGCGATTTGTGTAGGAAGAACTTTTTTGATTTTTAAACATATTTTAAGAAGTAAACTAAAATTTTTAAAAAAAAATATGGTTTTTTTTATTTCGTATTACAAACCCAAAAAAATGTAAGTAAAATAGAAAATAGAATATTTATTTTATGTTTCTTTTTAATACGTTATAGTTTTAACTTTTTGCATCTTTTCACTTTTTTTTGTTTTCAATTTACAATTTTCGGTTGTCCAAGAGATATGAATATAATCATACAAAATTAAAGCAAGTTTCGCAGATTTGTGCTTGGTTGTTGGTTTTTTAAAACAAAGAAGCAATGTCAAAAACTTCTTAAATTACGACCAATATTTTTTTCTTTAATTCTGTTTTCTGGTTTCGTAAGTTTTTAGAATCTTTTTAATTACTAGAATGTATAATTAAAAAAATTTTTTTTAGAAATTTTTATCCAATTTAGAAAAAAAAAACATAAAAAATGTTAATTTTTATTTAATTAAAAAAAGATTTATTGTGTACTAGAAAAAAGAGCGTTCTTAGATTTAAAGATTAATGTTTTATATTATGCTTTGCTTTTAAAGTGTTTGTTTTTTTTGTTTCCACAGTGTTTATTTGTATAGAAATATGAAGGAATTTCTACAAGTTCTTTTTCTTTTTTTCATATTACGTGAAGTATTATCTTAAACGATATATTTTTCAGTTTCTTCAGCAATCACCGAAATTAAAGTTTGAATTTTAATATCCAACTTTCTCATTTCAGTTTCGTAGCTTGTAAATCTTGACTTTTCAATCGTCGTATATAAATGTTTGTTTATCAATCTAGTGAACAAATCATTACGGTTTACCATACAATTATCAATATCTTTTGTGATGTTTTTGAGATTTTTTTGTTTTTAAAAGATTGAAATATTTGATAACTTTAAGGCTTGAATGGCGAGTTCGATTTTTAATTTAAAATGTCTTTTTATTGATTTAACTACACTCAAAAACAACACTCTCTTTTTAAGCTATTCTATGTCGGCGTTAGGTAAATATAAGTTGAATATTCTTTGAATTAAATAGTCGATTACGATTTGTTTTATTTGGATGACAAAATATTCTGTATTATCTTTATATTCACTTTCTATTTGTTTGATTAGTATTTTAATTTCTATAAATATAAGCTCTATCAGGAAATTGCTGTGTTTTTTGCGATACTGTTATTTTTTAACATGTTATCTATCTTAACCATATCTGTTTCTAACACGTTTTTTAACGATTAAAGTTGATATTCTATGTTTTTATACTTTGTTTTAACTCGTTGAAAATTTCGAACCGATGATGACTGAGAACTAAAAATTATTTAAATGCAATGTTGAGTTTTTCCGAAGACTTCTAATTAAGCAAAGGGTGTTTGTCTCGATATATTCTGTGTCTGTTCTTTTCTTTTTATTTTTCTTATATTCTTTAAAATTAAAGATAAGTGGTGCACATATTGGTCTATGTGAAGAACTTATTCGTTTAACTTAAAGTTTATTGAGAAAGACAAACTTTCTTTTATTCGCCTTTCTCTGATTATATCTGTCATTGTGTTAGAATTTGATGTATGAAATAATAATTTATAGGAGTCTGAAAAAGACGAAGAAAGCGATATGTTTTTTCTATTTGTATAATTTATGAAATTTGTATTATTATCGCTGTCATTTACATTCACTACATAGGCACTAAATTTATTTAATTGCCCATAGAAGGCGATTTTCATATTTTTTAATATTTTCTCCTTCAGGAATTGCATAAATACTAAAAAAATTCAGAAACGGGAGGAGACATTACAGTTTCAACAGTCATGTGGTTTTGCGAAATATCACTTTTACAATCCAAAGATTTACTTTTCTTTAAACGAGTATTAATTATAGTTGGTTGTTTTGATATTCTTGGGAGACTTATACATGTAAATTGTTTTTGGTTTTTTTCAATTCGGGGTGTGTTGTCTGAAGTATGAGTGAAGTAAATCAAATCAATGTTATTAATATGGGATGTAGATGAGAGTTTTTTTGGTTTTATTCTTTAGGTTTTTATATACGTTTCTTCTCTCACTGATGTCTTAATTAAAAAAAATTCTACTAGAAATTAATTAAACAAAAATATTTAAGAGAAAAACAGACAGAAACTATTTTTAATTAGCAATTAATGACAAAACTTTCTTTTATTTAATACTATTACACTGTTAGGCAAAAAAAAAACATTTGAATATTTTTGTGCTTTTTTTTCAAATAAATATTTTTTTATTAAACTCGGCAGTTCGTTCTAATTTGATTTCGAGTGCATAAACGACACTAAAGCGAGTGTTTACGCTGTTTTAAAAGTATAAGTTAAAATATTACTATATAATGTCTATGTCTTTACTTAATTGTTTTTACTTAATTAAAATATAGTAAATTTTGTTTAATTAAAATTTATATCGTAAAATACTCATTTGAATATATAGTGTAAAAAACTTATTTGAGTTTTTAGTGAACGATATACATTATGCAAGTATGGTTTTTTCAATAAAAAAATAAACGTTTTTGTAGTTATTTTTTTTTTAAAATACAGAAAAGACTTAACATTACCGTTAAACAATTAATACTAAAATATACACAATTTTTATTTGATGGTGAGTCAAACTGACAACAAATATTATTAAATTTATAAGATATAGTTTTATAATATTAAAAAAGTTGAGTTTATATCGAAGACACACTAATATCGGTTAATTTAAATAAACATGCTGATAAAATAGTTGTTAATAAAATTTTTTTTTCAGTTTATGTAGTTTTTTTTATATAAAAAATTATACAAAACTTTCTTTTTTTACTATTTTTTTTCATAAAAAAAAGGTTTTTTTTATAAAAGAACAATTTTACTAAGTTTTTTTTAAAAATAATGCTCTGTTTTCTTTTCAATTATACTTTAATAACTCAAAAAAAAATTATGTTTACTGTTACGTTTTATATGTTTTTAACAACTTCATTATGTGCTGGAAGAGTATAAAAATAAAAACGTGAAAGTAATTAAATAAAAAAACGTTTTTTAAGAAGACAAAAAAAGCATGAACTTTTAAATAGCATTTCTATATCTCTGTTGTTATACTGATTTTATAAACATTAAATATTAAAAGAATTCAATTTATATTGCAGGAGCTATAATTAAAATTGAAAATAAACAGATCACAAATATATAATATGAAAATTTCAAAAAAGGTAGAGACAAAAATAATCTATTGTATTGAAATTAATCACTTGCTTCAATAATAATCAATTCTGAAATGGTCTTAAATATATGTACAATTAATTTTAGAAATTGTCTCGAAATAATAATTTAACGTTAATTAGCGGCAATATAAATGAAAAAATCTATATTTAATCAAAAACAGAGATTTTTTTTATTTACAATACTAAAAAAAATTCTAAATAATATAAAAACAGTTGAGTAAACAGATAAATATATTTCATAGTGTAAATATACTGTTATATAAATTTTATTCAGTGTATGAGAAATACAATAATCAACAGACTCTTTTTATCTAACACACTCCGTTTATAATAAACTTTTATCAAAGTTTTTATAAATAGATAAAGGCGATAATTTTTATGTAATAGCTTTGTAAAATAAAATAAACGTTTTTAAAAACGAAAAAATTTATTAAAAAAAGTCGCTGTTTTTTCTAGGTTTTTATTTGAATAGCTTTTACAGCAAAACTATAAATTTATTTACTTAAAAGCTATTGTGAAAGTGACGAAATAAATGAAATTAAAAAGAGTATTTTCATTTTCAATTGCATATTTATATTTAAAGATGAAGATTTTCAAAAAAAACGTGAACTTTTTTTATTATACGACATTTTAAGAGCCTTATATTTTGTATTATCGCGTTAGACTTGAAAATATAAAATTGTTGTTATTATATCAGTGTGTTTATAATCGTATTAATGTAAATACTGCTGAAAAAAAAGTATTAGATAAATAATGAACACCTTATTAATAGGGCCTATGAAAAGCCGAGCGTTACGTTACATAAATATAAAAAGTTTATTTAGATTCAATCACTGTATAAGTAACTTTATAAAAGCATGCTTTAAATAGTAATGTTTTTCAATATTTTTCTTTCGATAATAACAATTGTCTATCTATAGTTAAGACCGTGTTTGAAATATTTTATATATCAATGATCTATATTGAGACAGAATGAGTATCTTTCATTTTTTTGAAATCTTTGTTTGTTTTTTAATTAAACAGACCAAAAACAGGTGGACAGATATTCAAAAAATTGCTTTTTAATATAAAAAGCTTTTTTTTTCAAACGGGTTTTATAATAAAAAGCAACAAGGTTTGGCCTTAAGTTTTTTTTGTAATATATAATAAGTTTATTCTTTTTTTATTTATTTAAAAAAAATGTTTTTTAAAAGATATATAAATGTTATGTTTGGTTGGTCATTTATCATTATTGTGAAAATATAAAAAAACGAAATATTTCATTTATCATTATTGTGAAAATATAAAAAAACGAAATATTTCATTTATCATTAGTCTTTTTACAAAATTATAATCAACAAAGTAGTATCTTAACTCAACAAGGGACTTTTTTTATTATTCAATTAAGGTTTAAGGTGTGAAATAAAAAATTTAACGTTGCAAAATTTTAAAAAATCCATAAGAGTGTTCTTGTAATTTAGCCATATTCTCTGCTTATTGCGCTGGGTTCTTACATAATATTCTTTTTATTTACTGATATAAATGTTTTTAAATAAAAAGATCATTAGATGGTCGACAAAAAATGTTGCAATCAAACTATAAATGAATATCGAGATAAAAACAGAAACAATAAAAGCACACTATAATATTAAACAGTTGTTTGATAAAAAGGTTGATGTTTTCTTCACGGCAAATGTTTTTTGAAATCGCGTTGATTTAAAAACACATATAAAATGTCTTTACGAAGGCAAAAGTATAAACAACATGAAAGAGATTGTTTCGTTTTTATACTCTTCAATTTTAAACATTGTTTTTATTTTATTACAATCAAACTTTTTAGAAAAAACACTATGGTTATAAAGAAAAATTTTTTTTTATTAAAAAATTTACTAATAAGCGTAAAAACGACTTATAAAGGTCTTTAAAATCATGAGATAATTGTAACACTTTATTATATTTCGACCAACGTTATCTCGAAACTTCTAACTTTCTCAATAATAGTTATCATATATTTTTAAAATATATTTCTTTTATTTAATTTTACGCAACAAAAATTTTTTTTCGCTTTTTTGTTTTATTCAATTAAGCAGAAAAAACAACGTTTGTTTGGCTTTTTTTATTAAGTTTTGCTGTTTTTAAAAATTTAATATAAAATTGTTGATTTTTTGCTTTACTTACTGCTTTTTTAATTATTGTTCCACACTACAGATCTTGCGCTACGTTACAAACCACTCTTTATATAATTTTATTATAGAGTTTTTATTATAATTTTAATAATAAATATTTTCTTAGAATTCTTGCGTCTTCAGGTTAAAAAAATTGATAAAGCACTTTATATTATTCACACATTGTTCATTTTTTCTATTAGATTCGTTTTTTTGTTTTCGTAAAATTATCTTTATTTATACAATATATATAACATTATAGCTACTGAGTGAGCTTATAATCATATATAGTAGTAATCTATACGCGACAATGTTCGATTTCGTGGAACGGAGGATTTTTATTTATTTAATATACTTAATTCTTTAAAAAGATAAACGGCCCTTTTATGTGTAACAATTATTGTTTCTCGCTGTTTTGATCCTCTTTAAGGCAAACATATAAAATAAATGAAAAAAAAACTGTACTTTAGAAGATTTAACACATACAATACAGATTAAAATATACAATTCTACAGCTAATGTGTCTTGCTACATTTTATATCTTTTTTATATATTTAAATAAATCAAGAAACTTAATTTGAAAAGACAGAAAAAAATTACTAAAAACAATAAACATTTTAAAAAACAATCAAAAATTTTAAGCAGTGTATTTTTACGTATTGGTAAAAAAAGTAAAAATAAATCGACAATAGTTTTGGATCAAGTCACAAATTTACTCTTATTTGGCCTGTGTCCCGAATTTATCTCTATTTTGGTATCAAGTCACAAACTTACTCGCATAGGAAAAAATTTGGAACTTGATTCATAGTTTTTAGTTATTTTTCTTAAACATTTTTTTTCTTATTAAAATTATAACAGAGTTCTGTATATTTATTCAATTAGTGTGAGTGAAATAAAAAGCGAAAGGTTCAATGGAGTCAAAACAGACATCTAGTTATAAAGATAAAAAAAAAATCACAAATAAATGTATTTTAATACAGCCATTAGTGTTCGTATTTTATCGAAACGAATTCATCATAGAAAGAAAAAATATAATCGTACTTTAAAAACACGTAAGCCGAATTTCGCGAAAATTTGAAAAATTTTTTAAGTGTTTTTTTTTTCGCATAATTTAAAATGAGTAAATATATATAAATAAAGTTCTCTATTATTATTTTACATATTTAAACTTAATTAAGTAAGCATTGTTATATTATAATAAAAAACACTAAATATACTTATATTTGAGAAGTTGTAAATACCAACACCATTTGGGACGTTTTGACAAAAAACCCCCGATAGCTAATAAAATATTTATATATTTTTCTCTTTTTAATTTTTTTCTTCGTTCACTCGTTCGTTTATTTGGTTGATGTTTTTTCTGTTTGTTGTTTGTTTGTTGAAAGTTTATTTTTGTTGTTCGTTTCGTTCGTTTAATTTAGTTAGTTTTGTATGAAAGTTTTGTTCGTTTTGTATGAAAGTTTTGTTTGTCTTTGTATGAAAGTTTTGTTTGTTTTTGTAAAATCGTTTTGTTCGTTTTCTTTTAGTTGAAAGTCAAAAAGTTATAAAATAAATGAAAAAAAATTTTTTTTAAAGTTTTTTGTTTAATTAAGTTTAAATGAGTAAATTTATACTAGAAAGCAACATTTATCTATATTAAATATTTTAAAATTTTGACGAAAAAGACGATTATATTGGTTTTTTAATTTGAAGTGGAAAATCCAGTTTTTTCGTCGCTCAAGTCGAAAATTGAACAACTTAAATGTAGATACTTTCTGAAGTCGTAGTTTTTTTAACGATTTAAAACAATTCAAAAAAAAGTTTTCTTTTTGACAAGAATAAAATCAAAAAGTGTGAAGGTATTAAAAGTAAAAAAAGTTTTTTTTTATTGAAAACAACACCAATAAATTATATTACCAACAAAAAAAAAACAAGAATGTAGTTTTTTGTTTGTCTTTAATTTATTTTAACGAAGTGTTTTTATATTTTTTTCGTAAAAGAATGTGATGAAAAAAGGTTTAATATTCTGACCCGAGAACGTTTTGTAGTTATTTTCGTTTTTATTAGTACGAACTACAATGGGAATCCATAAAAAAAACATTTTTTAAATGATGTTTTTTGTCAGTTTTGAACTGAAAAAATTCTTCTAAATATAATATATTTTCAAACGACTCTTTTTTATAAGAAGATTGATGAACAGCATAATAATCAGAATAAAAACACGATATACAACCTTTCTTTGATTTAAAGTGTCCCCATACATGTAAAAGAATTAAAAAAATGTGTAATTTAAAAGATTATTTTTTATTATTTCTCCTTATAACTATTCAATCCTGTTTTATTATAATGCGGAGCCTGTTATTTCTGTCTTTTCATTGAGCATTGTTTTATTAACGAAGATTTCTTCTTAGAATCTATCTCTTTAACTCTCTCAAGGTCGCCCGTTGTCGTATTCAGCTTAAACACAAAAGTTTCTAAACATAAGAAACTAGATTGTTCTTTCGCGCACTCTTCGAGTTTTGCAAACAATTGTGTTAAAAACATGTTTCTCTCTAATATACAATCTTCTATACATAGATTGAAAGCATGTGTTATTTTATTTTTATATTTATTCTCGATATCTAAGCCTTGAAGTTTGCTTTCTAGTGTTATTTTAAAAAAACTTTTAACTTCTCTAATAAATATTGGTACTATATCAATATCATCAAAACATCTGTCTCCAGAATAAAAGAGAGAGAGCAAGGCATTTTTTTCATCTAAATAAGTAGTGGCCAGTTCTTTAATCTCTTCAAAAGTGTTCTCTATACCAGAGATTTTCGCGATTAAAGCCCCGATATCTTTTTTAAGGTCTGATATTTTAAACTGTTTTTCTACAGTAATGGTGTTTATATCATATGGTTGTTCAATTAATTTAATCGTTTCGTTTTGTAATAGTGGAATTAATGGTTGTATCTTTTTTTCTAAATCTCCTATTGCTTTTAATAATTCATCGTTTATTTTTATATTTGTCGGCCCGCGTACAAAAAACTGCATTTTGAAGCCCTTTGTAGGATTAAAGATTAGATGTTGAACTAATGGGTTTCCAGACCACCCATCTTCGGGTTCAAGTAAAATTTCAAAAATATTTGTTTTCGGTATTTTAGTGGATTTTTTATGAAGCTTTGTAAACATCTCAAAATTATCCTGTAAGAATACGGCCTCTCGTAGAAATACTGGTTCGTTATTTTTATCCAGCGTTGTGTCAACGAAAAGAATAGACATGTCTTTTATTATATCACAACAAGTTATTTTATATGTTTTAATATAAGACGAGTCTTTGAATTGAATGGTCGTTTTTAAACATTTACTGTATTCGAGCGAGAGTTTAAAATTTCTTATTATTTTTCGTTTTGTCGTTTTATATTTAAACATAGTTGGCTGCAACAATATCTCTGGATTACGCATTGCATGAAAAAGAAAAGCGTTTAAGGTTAAAAGGATTTGAATTAACATGGTATATTTTTTTAAATCACAATTTCAATATATTGTATTTTTTATTATCACTATAAAAATTTAGAATTATTATAAAAAACTAATCTTAAGATATCGCAAATAAAAAATAGTTCTCGCTTTTGCAAAATATAAAAACAGAATCTGAACTTGCTAAATATAAAAGCAGAATTCGAGCTTGTAAAATATAAAAACGAAATCGAACTTGCAAAATATAAGAACAAAGAGTGTACTTTAAAGATATAAAAACAGAGGCCAAATTTGCAAGATATAAAAACATAAACTGAACTTGCAAAATATAAAAACACAATTCGAGCTTAGAAAATATAAAAACAGCGTCTGAACTTGGTAAATATAAAAATATAAATCGAAGATACGAGATATAAAAAATGGAGTTAGAATCAGAATCTAAAAAATTCAAATCTGTATTTGTTAAAATATAAAAAAACTTTCTGTACTTGTGAAATTATAGAAAAAATATCTTTTTGAATTCTGATTTTTGGCTTCTGTCTTAACACTTTAATCTTCTAGGTATATTTTTAAAAAGAGATTTTAATAATATAAAAAAATTAAGAGAGAAAAATAAAAAACGAGTTAAAATAAATAACTGATATAAATAATATATTGAACTGTTCTATAACAGAAGTTTGAGTTTTGAGGACTTCTCATTTTTTGAATTATATGTATTTTTTATAAATTTTTTTTTTCATCTCATATATGTAATCCTTAGGTTACCTTAGAATTTAATGAAACATATATATATTTTTTTGGCTTTTTAAGAAACTAATAAATTACAAATAAAAGAATTTTTTCGTTTTTTTAGATTTCGTTTTAACATATACAGTCCTCCTTGTTTAAAGCAAAACTTTTTGTTAAAGTGTTTTTATAAATCTTAAATTTATAAGTATGATAATAGTATTAAAAAACTTTGTGGTTAAAACTTTTTTTTTCGGGAATCTAAATTTTTTTTTGAATATTTACTGAGTTAAAAGTAAAGAGCTAGAATACTTTTTAAAAAATTTTTCGCCTGCTAAAAAAACTTTGTTCTTTTTCTTATTTTATTTGGGTTTGTTTAATTTGTCTTTCGTTTTTGATTGTTGTTTCGATATTTAAAGCTTTTTTTTTTACAGAATCTTAGGTGTTTTATGTATTAATAATACTGGTAGAGAACTGAATTATTATATTCAGTTCAAGTGGCAAAATAATAAACATATTTTATAATTTTTTTAAAAAAACTTAGTAAATGAATTTTTTCTATTTGATTTTGCAAGAGATAACATAAAACTTCGTTTGTTTTTGAATGTAAGTTTGATTGATAAAATCAAAATATATAAAGTTTAAGTGAAAATTATAATTATAATTTTATTTTTCCGAGAATCATATCTCATAAACGAAACTCTAAAAATTATAAAAAAAATTTTATATTTTATAAAACGATCAAACTACTGATTGAACTAATTTAAAGGTATTAAAAACAAAATGACAAAGTTTGTCAAGATAATAAAGCATGAATAATAAAAAAACAAATGATAACAAAAAACTTTTTTTTCTAACTACAACTATGATAAACTGCATAATGTAGGAATTGCGTAAAAAGCCTGTGTGTTAATAATTGTTACCCCCTTCTCCTTAAAGAAATAACTATATTAAATAAATAAAAAAAAAAAGAGCCTCTACCGGTATCGAGCAGCCCTTCTATAGATTACTACTATGTAAGATAACAGCTCAGCTACGTGGCTATAATGTTATTATATATAATCTACAAATAACAAAACGAACAAACGAACGAAACGAAACGAAACGAAACGAAAAAATAAATATTAGTAAAGTTATAATAAAAATACTATAATAAAATTATAGTGGGGGAGAATGTTTTTGACGTGGAGGATGTCTGAGGGATGTGACAATAATTAAAAGTTTTTTTTTACAGAATTCATTATAGAAATATAGAGCGAGTTTTCGTAAAATATTGTGTTTTTTTTGCAACAAACACAATATTTTTGAAGTTTTTTTATCAATTATTGTTTTGAGTGACATTGATCTTTTAAACACGGCGTGTTTGATTCGCGTGTTAATAAATAAAGAAAAGTTTATTGAAATAAGAATTTTAGTATTTTCTATGCACAATTATAAAAAAAGATTTTATGTGAATACCTCCAATCTGTGTTGTATATAACAAATCTTTTGTATTACATGTTTATCTAGTTTCGTAAAAAATAAAAAAACCGATTGTTTTTACAGTGTATATCTTTGCTCTACAGGGTGTATTGATTTTAAAATTACGTGTATTCTGTCTTTAAAAATATAAACACCAGACACAATAAAAAGACAAAGCAACAAGAAATCGGTTTAAATAACCTTTAATTGAAGTGTATGTTTGAAATTAAAGATTGAAAATATTAAATTTCTTTTGTCTATAAATTAAGATGTTTTTATAGAAACTGTATATTAAAAAAACAAACAGTACTTTTTACAAAAATATGTTTCATTAAACTTAGAAAGTATAAGTTTATATATTTTATTAGAACTAGAAAATGCACTCGTACTAAATTATGAACAATAAGTTGTTTTTTTTTTAATAAAAATATAAAAAAACACAGCATGATGAACTATATGTTTTCTTATTTAACTGGTTTTCGATGTGACTTCAATAATATACCAGAAATCTCAATTCAGCCAACCATGTGCTCAGAAACTTCTTTAGATCTTGTAACGCAAATTCCAAAGAACTGTAAGTTCATAGAGACTGTTATCGATTTCAAAGACGCTTTTCTTATGAGCAGTTATGAAATTACTGAACAGGACATTGTCGAAAGTTTGTCGATATTCGAAGGTGATATTATAAAGCTGAAACATGAAAAACCAATCTTTTTTATTAACGCTCTAAAGTTAAAAAAACTTTCTTTTGATAAACTTTCGTATCTTCGAAAGAGTGTCTATAGATTACAGAGAACAAACAAGTTTGTAATTTCTTTTCAACCGGAGAACGAAAAACATGAAAATCCTCTAATTAAATACTTCAAAAAACACACATCAAAAGTGTTTAAAATATGCTTTATTTTACTGGGACCATTACAACGGGAAGTATATAATAAACTTCTAAATGTTATGGAAAGTGTAGAAAATGAACTTCAATTTTTGGAGAAAGTTCTTAAAAACAAAATATTTTCAGCAATTGATCAACTTTTTGCAATGACGGGGGACTATACACCGAATAAAGAGCAAAAGAGTACTGATGAGTATCTTAAAAAGGAAAATGATATAAGCATTGGTAATATAACAGCAAGAATCGACGAATCCATTAAGGAAATAAGTAATGAAAAAAATGTTTCAGAACTAATTCTGGTAAAAGTAACAACTTATCTAAATAAAATGAAATCTTTTTTCGACTTTTTAGATAAGAAAAATCACTTAATGAGGTTTCGAGAATGGGAGGATTTAGTCAAAGAAATCGAAAGTGTTATTATAGAAAAAATAAAATGTTCAATAAGTAAATTGAACTTTTCGAACAACTACAGAAAACAAATATTAAATGTGTATATTAAGGAAATTAATGGAAGTATATTCATTAAAAATCGACTTTTGCGTGTTTTATACAATAGACTAAAAATTAAAACAGAAGAGGCAGCTAGGGTTTTGATTTTGGAAACTCATGCCTTTAGATTCGATGTTAAAAAGAAGATTTTGGAAGAAGTCAGAGAGGTAAATCCGATATAATTAAGAGCACTGAACTTAAATCAGCAAATACTAAAATAAAACTCAGAACCGTTAGAACACAAAATATAAAAACAAGAAAATTATATCAGAGAATACATGAACGCTTTTTAAAAATGCTCCTATGTCATCTTAAATAAACAATATAGTTCCTGAGTTCAAAAAAAATGATCGCCATTTTAGAAAATTAACAGTAAAAAAAAATAACAGAAATAAAAAAAACTATTAAAAGACTGGCTGGAATCTTTAAATCGATAAATAAAAGATAGAAACAAAAAAGACTATATCATTATCTATTAATAAATAAAACATAGCTGAAAAACAAGACCGGCAGTGTAGTTTTTTGATTAGTTTAAACATTTAACCTTGTATCGTAATATAACAAAGTAAAAAGCATAATGTTCAAAGTAAAACTAACAGATAATAAAACTGAAACAATGATAAAATAAAACGAGTATAATTGAAAAAAAGAAAATGTGACGCGTTCGAGTAGAATATTTTGTAAACAACATAAATACAATTATGCTGCTATTTTATTATTAAGATTTTGTCTCGTTTTATTTTTCATGTTAAGTGTTTTACTTTTAGAGTCTTTATTTATAGCCCCCTTAGATTATAAAACCAAAGGCATCAAGTAAAATTAAACTAGTTAGCTTATTGTTAAATAAAGCTGTTGCTTTTATTATGAATGCAACTCGAAAAGTTTTTTTCGTCAACATTCAGTTGTCAAAAGAACAGTAACTTTCAAACCTGTTATATGAAGACTTTGATGACTCGGGACGTTTAAATTGTACTTCGTAAATAAATTTTTTTTTCGAATTTAAATATTTTTATTATGTAATATAGTTTTTTTCGATCAATTATATCTTTTTTAATTAAAAAGTTTATCTATTGAAACAACACCAATTATCTTTAAAAATATTTATAAAACCACTTTATTGAAAGTTCTCATTGTTGAAACCAGTTTATAAATTTTTCTTTAAGTAACATAAAAAACTTTAATTAAAAATTTTTTTTGAATTCTTCATTCGCTTGTTGCATTAAAGTTTCTTGTTGCTCTAATATATAAATTATTTTTTACTATTATTAAACACATTAAAATCAAATCTTAGGTTTATTGTGATGTAGTAATAGACATATCCGAGAACTTTGAACAAAAAATAGATAAAATGTTAGTTTCTTTATAAAAAACGGCGTCAGTGTTATTATATTTAAAGCTTGAAAAGTAATTGTTAGTGTCCTTATAGTATTTTCGATTATTAATACTTAAAAATAAAAAAAACTATTTAAATGTATTATTTTTTTATTTCAAGTAAACACCAGAAAAATATTAATACCACTTAAGGTACAACAACAGATTATCAAAAACAAAGGGCTGGAAAAACTTAAAAAACCAGGGATTTATTTCACGTCGTTTCTGCTTGTGTATAATGAAATATGATATAATATTTATTATTGTCCGTTTGTTTTATATGTATTTCGGTCAAAAACACAATTTTTGCAATCAATATTATAACTTCAAGATCAAAAACACAAGTCTCATTCAATACTATAATTTTTCGACCAAAAACACAATCCTCCCAACTAGTATTATAAATATTGATCAAATAACATACACTTTCTAACTAATATCTTAATTTCACAATTAATTCAACAAACCTAAAAAGACCTTTAATAGTTTACACATATTTTCTGGTATCGGCTAGAACGGCCGAGTAGTATAAGCTTTTTTATCGGCCGTTGATCAAATAACCTTACATAAAAACTCAACTAGCAAGATCGTACTTGAAAAATCAAATGTTGAAATGTAAACATATGGGTCGTGTTTAGACGATGAATATGCGAGCTCTGTGATTCATTTTTCGATTTTAAGATTAGAACTTTTACTTTCGGTTTTCCAGATTCTGAATATCAAGTACGCAAGATGCCAGAATGTATTTTTAAAGTTCTATTTGTCACGTTTGAGTGTTAAAGTCAGCAATTTGATTAAAATCAAACAAATCAGCTTAGAATACTAAGTAAGTATAAGATCCATTTTTTTTATAAAAATATTTTTTGATTTCTTAAAATACTCGGAAAATTAATATATTTTTGCGAGTATTATAAAAAAGATCGAGAAATTAGATATTGTTTGCAAGGATTTTGTTTTTATTAGAAAATTTTAATATTGATTCTAATTTTTCGATTTCTATTAGAAAATTAGGATATTGATTGCAATGTTTATGTTTTTAAACAAGAAAATATGACACTGTTTGTATGCTCTAAGTTTTTAATTCAAGATTCTATACATTTAAATTTTCTTTAATTTGCACAAAAAAACCTGTTTATCATTTAGAAAAATTAAAAAACATATAGTATATTTTCGAGAATCTTTAATTTTGCTATTTTCTTAATTACATAAAAATTTATTTTAACACTCTATATTATATAAAACAAAAATTATATAGTATATTTATGAAGATCTCAAATTTGATATTCTCCATTTTTCTCAATATTTTGAATCTTTATTTTGTGTAAAGTAAAAAAAATATGTTGTTTGTTGAAAAAAACATAGAGACAATAAAATTATTTAATAGATCTTTATAACGTCGAAAACTCTATAAAAGAGTCTGGGAAAAAGTATTTTGCTTTTTTTGGTGTAGCTTAGCTTTTAAATACTTTTTAAAGTTTCTTTCGAAAGATTTGATTTTTTTAAAATATTATACTTTAATCTTTATACCCAAAGTGTTTATCGAGTATTATTCGATTCAATAGCGTTTTTTGTAAATTTTATTGGTCCGTGTAATTAACCTATATTTTATATTCTTGAATACTTTTTTTTATTTCTCTTAAAACTAAGTCGTTTATATATATTTTTCGATAAATCTTTTAATATTTCCTTACGCCTTCAATTACTTCGATCTACGAAACTTTTCTTTGTTTCCATAAATACCTCTAACACAGTACGAATATTCTCTTCTTTGCAAACACCGTTTCTTCCAAGCTCAATCCCCACATATACTACAATAAATATACCATTGCATTCTATTTTCTGATTCTTATTGAAAACACTCAATTCAATTTCAACATATAATTTTGTTAAAATCTATATAAAACCATAAAAACATGTTTTGTTCGCTTTATTATCGCTTGATGACCTCTTTTTATTCACAAACAATCAAAATAAACGTTCACATAAGTGTTTAATACTTACGAAAGAAAAGTGAACATTAAAACCTCGTGTTTTTTATCTATATTTTTCAAAGTACGCTAACAGCATCGAACCTGCGACTGTGAGTTTCTAAACAATATGCCTTTAATTTTTTTACAAACCAATCTTTCTGCTATTGAGCTTCGATTTTCAAAAAACAAATACTGGAACAGACAAATATTTTCAACAAAAGATCGTTTTTTTTATTGCATTTTTTTAAATATATTTAATATATTCGAACTCAGTTTATAACTTTAATATGTTTATTTTTAATGTACAAGTTAATATTTTTTCACTAAACTTGAAATTATTTTGCGAAACAGAATAAATAAGAATATAAACGACATATATAAGAAAATAATGTTTTATATATCACTTAAAATCAATTGATATAGTTGTGTAGAAACGCTTTTATAACATCGTTTTTTAAGTTATAAACATATCTGTGTTCAAATATGTTTATATAATGCTCGTTTGAATGGACAAATAAAAGTATTTTGTTCTGTATATTTTTTTTTAAAAAAAAATTTTTTAAAAAAAAGTTCACTAATATACAACACAAAAAATAAAGCCATATTAATATAACTGAGGCTTGTCACCATCTGCTAATTTATTCGTCTTTTAAATTATCTATTATATGACAAACCACTATTAAAAAGACAACAATTACGATAATGACAACACAAACTACAGTTCTCCAGTCTTTATACCAAGCCATAACGTTTTTGATCTTGTCAATTTTTTTATTTTTTCTACAATCAGTTTCATTTACTTTGATTTATCTCAAGTGTATCTTTTGTTTCGATTTTTTAATCTTCATGATCAGTTTTTTTTTCATTCTGAAGTGTTACTCCTGGAAGTATACGTTTTTCTGTATTGTGCAGCAGAGTCTTTCTATTAAAAGCTTTTGATTGTTTTGATTTCTCCTTATGATCTTCCTCATAGATTAAAGTGATGTTTTTCATATGTTTCAAAAAATCAACATCGTTTTTCGAAAATATTAAGCTTCATTTTTTTTTAATAGATGTGTATTCAAATCCTTTGTTTCATTACGCAATGTACTTCGATATAAACGATTAAAAACAATATTATAGCAATAAAATGTTGTTATTTAATGTTATATTAACAAAACTTAATAAAAAAACAGATTGTTTAAAAAAAAGATCACCCAAATCAGAAACTTATATTTTATGAGTTCGTTTTTTTTTTGTTTTTTTTAAATTACAAAAATGAGCTCTTAAACAATATTTCTGAAAAAACGTTTAAAATAGAATAATTGGCAAATCATCTTGCGTTTTTGTTTTACTAGATATATTATACTTATAGTCAGCTTTTCATCAAAAGTTTTATTATTATTTAATAATTTCAATAAACTGTTTATATAATGCGCTATTTGTTTAAATGATTGTGCTATGATTAATGGTTTACAAACTCTTTAATAGTTTATGCTTTACATTATAGTAATTTTTTCAAAAATTAAAAAAATATACATATTTCATCTTAGATGCTGAAAGTTTTTTTTAGAATGAGTGATATAAAAGAGTCTATATTATGCGAATTAAGTGTCTATAAGCTTCCACAACTTTAATAATTATATGTTGTCTAGTATTATCAAAACCAATTATTTAATCAAGAAAAATTTTAACTATTTGCTATTACTTAGTTTCATTTTTGTAATATAGCTGAAATATTATTTTTTTAAATCGATAAAACAGTACAGCAGTATATGCCGATCGAAAACGTTTTTTTAGAAAGAGAGTTTAAAAATTGAAAATGTGTGAGATATGACACATAACAACTATTTTATTCTTGTGTCTTCATTCGAAAAAAAAAATAATGGCATTTATATACAGTGACGTACGGGTGTACGTCGCGGGTTGCGTAATCACAAAATATTTTTCTGTTGTTTGTTAGTTAAGGTGAAATTCCGATCAAGAATTTTTTTATTATTTATTTCGTATTGTTTTGTTTTATCTTTTATTATTTAAATATTTTCATAAACACACATATTTTTTTAATTTTTGTTTTCAAATACAGAGTTATCCAATTTTATAATTGATTTGAATATTGTATATCTTTGTATTATTATCATTATGTTCATTATTATAAGTGTATACAACAATAAAAACCAATTTATATTGTTGATTAGTTTGTTTTTTTTTTTTGATTAAAATGTATATCTTATATAGAAAAACAATAGCTGAAAAAGTCAATATTCGAATATAGTTTTTTACTTAAAAAACAAACGAAGCCTCGTTCGAATCGACACGCTAATAAGCCAAAAATTACGACTTATGCAACTTAAAAGCAAGATCACGATAAAATAAGTATTTAACACGACTTATCGATTGTTGTCATCGTGTTTTTTATACAAACTCGTCTAAATTAAAAAGCACGCTCTGTATAATTTCATATTCGAAACTACAGAAAAATATATTGTAAAACAAAATACAAACACGCAGAGAAAACTCTTGAATTAATACGTTTGTTTTTCGGAAGAGAAAAATTAAAACATGAAATAGATAATAAAAAAACTCGAAAATATTTCATTTAAGACATCTGACAACTTTTTTGTTTTGCATATAATTTTAAAAAAAACAACGGAATCGTTGACGACCTGATTTTTATATAATAAAAAATCTACTAGGTACAGCTTATTTATATTCAAACGCGTTTTTTATATTCAAAAATATATATGTTTTGCAAATAACACTGTATTTTATTCGAAAGTTCTTCTGATTTTGTCTAGTACAACGTCTTTCGCCAAGACGTTCTCAAATTTTTTTGCATACTCGTACAATAAGATTTTTAAGGCACGCAGAGTATCTGTTTAAATAGAGTAGTGACATATGGGCAAAGATCATTTAGCTGTGTGTGTTTTCTTCTATAAAAGCTATAAGCCTCTTCATGCGTTAATTCTTTAATAAACACCAAGTTTTTTTAACAACACTTGTTATTGTTATAATTTGAAATGAAAACTAAAACAGAAATAACAGATAAGTAAAACTGATGTTTTTATCGAACTCGTGAAAAAAAAACAATCGGAAATAACTATGAGCCACTGTTATTTTCATATATTTATTTAAATAAAAGAAAAACGAAGAGAAGAAGGCTGTAAACTAATTAATAAATAGTCGAAATAAAAAAAATTTACAAATGCAAAAAAAACCTTTAGGGGCAGGAGAGGAGAGGCACGAAATTTATATTAAAAATAAAAAAATACCGTTGAAAATAGACGTTCCTTTTCAAGATAGAAATAAAAAATCGTTACGTTGCTTTTTTTTGTTGCATGACCTTGGGTTTTTAGACGATCTAGCAGTTACAAAAAGTGCAAAAGTAAGATAACTTTGAGTCGTTATTGTTGTAAAAAAGGTTTTGTTTAAGTTTACTAAAAAGCTTATTGTAAAAAAAATAAAAAATCGGCGAGAGACAATTCTTATTTTATTGATATAATGTCTTTTTTTTTGTCGATGACAATAACTATCTATAAAAAAAGCAACGAAGCACAATCAAACATCTAAAACACGATCATGTTGCAGTTTATTGTCCAATAAATGCTATTCTTGACATGTTTTTAAGGAATAAGCTTGTTTAAAAAAAAAGAAAGATTTGAGGGTTTTAGAGAGATCGTAGCATTGATAAAACTTGTCTGAGTACTAGGAAGAATCACAAAGGAAAGGTTCTAAAGGCTGTTTGTTGTGTGGGCAGTATTTCTAAAGTGTCCAAAGAAGAATTTTTAGAGCTTGCGATACTTTGCGACATGATTAATCTCGACACAGTTATAAATAAAAATGTAAAAGTGGATATGTTAATTATGCTGATGTTGGCGGAGTTATTTAAACAACTAAAATATTGGGTATTTACGCAAAAAAATAAACCACTATAAAAATGTCGTTGACTCTAATTATAAGGCTATACATAATCAAAGATGGATTGTTTGTTGTTATATTCAAAAAAAAACATATTAGATTACAGATAGAAACACAAAAAAATCTAAAGTGCTATCTAAAA
>SBJP01000248.1:0-19990 GCA_014805705.1 Cucumispora dikerogammari | reverse complement strand
GCTCTTTTGTCACACTGTAGCGGCCTTCGTTTATTTCAGTATTCAGTGATTCCTTATGTTTAATGCCTGTATCTTCTGCTGACATATCGACATTGTGATTTTGTGTCAACTCAGTATCATACTTTCCTGAAGCCACATTATCGTGCTCTTTGTTAGTTACAGCGTAGAAATCGTTTGGAAGCTCAATATATTGATATCCTGACACTTTAATATCATGTTTATCTGCTATTTCAGTATTCACAGACACTTTCGTCTTATAATTATTATCGTTTAAAATGTTAGGATTTATACATTCCTTGATCTCGGAACTCATCTCTTTTTTTATTTCCGTTTTATGATTATCATTATTTTCTGTCTTTGATTCTGTTTTTGATTCAGGGTGATGATATTCTTCACTTAGTTGAGTATTTATTTTAATATTGGCTTCAGCCACTTTTACTTCTTTGTTGTTTACGTTTAGTTTTTCTGATGTTGCAGTGAATATTTTATCAGTTAATACACAGATTGAACTATTATTTATTTCTGCAATGTTTTCTTCTTTTACGTTTTTAGCTTTTTCTATTTCAACTTGCTGAGATATTTCTGTTTCAAACTTATGCGACGGTTTAATTTCGTTAATTATTTCCTCACTCAAATTATTTTCTGAATCTTCTACCCCTTTAAAATCCTGTTTTTGTTGTGTTTCAAACTCACACTCTTCGAATTCAGAAGAAAAAGACTCTTTCATCATATCGGAATAAACCGTCTTTTCTATTTCCGCACTTGACGCGTTTAAAAAATCTGTAGTTTTTTTTGTATTTGGGCTTTTATCAGTTATAGAAAAGATTTGTTTCGTATTTTCATAAATTAGACTCGTTTCTTCTTCCTGTTGTTGAGTTTTTTCTGTTTCAATACTTGATACTTCATTGTTTAAAAACGACCCCAAGTTTTTTATATTTTGAACATCTTTTTCTTCTATAACGACGGGCATTTGCTCTCGTTTTTTGTCGATATGTTGTAACGCTTGCAAATCAGAAATTTGGTCTGTCGAGGCAATATCTGATTCTTCTAACATAGAAGTCACTGTTTTTTCTTGTATTTCACCGCACAGCTTTTCTTCTACTTTAGTCTCTTGATAAGCCTCAAAGTCTTGATTAAGACCCTGTGTTATTTCTAAAATTTTATCTTTTTCAGCTTCAGAAATACTTTTATTTTTAATATCAGGATTATAATCATATTTTATTTCTGGGGTAAGATTTTCACCGATGATAGTTGTTTCTTTTAAAGTTGATGTTTTCGGTTCGTTTTTTACTTCTGAATGAATATCTCTGCTTATTTCGCACCTTTCTTTATCTTCTTGCTTTATGTTAGAAAATATTTCTTTTTTTTGATTCTCTTTCATTTCATAAAAAACCTCTCCTGTTGATTCAATACACGGTTCTTCCGTTAATTCAGAGAGCATTTCTCTTTTTTTTCATCACAATTTTCTTTTTCTTTTACTGGCTGAGATACATCGTCGTCTTTTACAGGCGGTATATTATCTAAACAAAGATAAGCTGTTTTTATTTCAACAACATCGCACTCTTCTACACCATATTTAACGAGCTCTATTTGACCAGAAACAATGTTATAATTAAAAAAATGCGTTTCGAGAGTAAAAAATTGTGGCGCTTCTTTTGTTTTGTTCTTAAGCTTTGCAAAAAAGTTTTTGAAAAAGTTACAGAGTAGAATCTCATTATAACTATCGATTTCTTGATTAAAAATACGTAATGTTTCTTTTTCGTTAATGTAAATAGAATGTTTATTTATTTCATTATCTCTATTTTCTTTATTAAAAAGACGTAACTTTTCTTCTTCGTTAGTGTTAATAAGGTGTTTATTTATTTCATTAACTTTTTCTTTGATTTTTTCTTTCAAAAAGTGCTTTAACTCTTTAATAGCATTAAGTTGCAAATCGTTCTTGTTTTTGGATAGTTCCTTTAAGGTCTCTTTGATCTCTATTAGTTTTTCTTTATCTTTCACGTCATTAGATAACGTATTAAGATTAAACTCAGCTTCACTCCCACTCCATGTTTGACAAAAGTAATTTTTTATGTTTGTTTTAAATTTTTTAGATATATTTAGACGGTCGATAATTTCAATGAAATCTCCATCAATTGAACAATCAGTTTCTATTTTGTTGATTATTATTTCGAACTCTTGTGAACAGAAATTAATTAAACTCCGATTTTCTGTTTCTATTATCTCTATAGCTTTTATGAGTTCTTCACTTATAGAATTATTGACTGGAGCTTGAAAGATAAGACATATTTCGCACGCTGATGTGGGGTTGTTTTTAAGATAATTAATTAGAGGATGGCCTGTCTCTGTATTTGCTGATTTGAGAGAAAGAATAAATTGGTTTAGGCAGAGAGTTTGTGTAAAACTATTTTTCATAGATGATAAATCAGAAATTGTTTCTTGTGATAAATTTGTATGTAGAAAAGACTCGGAGTTTTCTTTTTTATTTCTTTTGATTTCTATAACGTTTATTTTAATACTCTTATTTCCCTCTTCTTTAGATATTTTATAACGTTCTAAGTTTGAAGAATCTTTAAAATCAACATACGCTACGATACAGTGAGAACCCGTTGGGATGATAACTGTTTTTTGGTCAAACGTTTTAATTTCTTCACTTCTAGTTTTCAGATATGGTTTTCTGGTTATTAGTGGGAGTTCAATTTTTTTACAATTACAAGTGTTTAATGTTGTGACAATTTTATTGAACATGAGCGTTTTTTCCAATTTTTTTTTAAAAGCTTTAGAAAATAAAATACATAGAGAGAAGTCAAATTAACTCTTTTCTGACACAAAGCAATGATAAAAAAAAGACGTTTTCTTTTTTGCAATATATTTTTATCTAAGTTTTAAAAATCAAATTTAATTAAAAAAAAAATATCAGATTTTTTATTATACTTTGTGTTATTACTCGGGCAACTCACAATATTACTTTATAATATTCCTTTATGACCGTAAAACATCAAAATATTCTGAAATATTCCGAATATTACTTTTCACTATTTAACTCTTAAGGTTGAAAATGTGCTGTTTAAGACCATTTCGTAAACACAAAAGGTCTCAAACCGCACATTTCGTAAACACAAATGGTATTAAACCGCACATTTCTGTAAACACAAAAGGTCTTAAACCGCACATTTCTGTAAACACAAAAGATCTTAAACCGCACATTTCCGTAAACACAAATGATTTTAAACCGCACATTTCGTAAACACAAATGGTCTTAAACCGCACATTTCGTAAACACAAATGGTCTTAAACCGCACATTTTGTAAACACAAATGGTCTTAAACCGCGCACATTTCGTAAACACAAATGGCCAAAAACGCACATCTCGTAAACACAAATGGTCTTAAACAACACATTTTGTAAAATCAAATATACGTCAACTTCCCCCCAAATACAACTAAACGCAACATCTCAAAAAACACGAACATTGAAATTCAAACACACAGAACTGATACTGAAAACCACACTGAAATTGTCGAACCTGAAAAAACGAATCTAAAAAACGAACCTGAAAAAACGAAAGTGAAAAGACGAACCTAAAAAGTCGAATCTAAATTCACGATTCTGAAAAAGTCGAACCTGAAAAAGTCGAATCTGAAAAAAACGAACCTGAAAAGACGAACCTGAAAAGGCGAACCTGAAAAACTAAATCCGAAAAACTAAACTTGAAAAACCGAACCTGAAAAGTCGAACTTGAAAAACCGAATTTGAAAAGTCGAACCTGAAATACCGAACCTGAAAAGTCGAACCTGAAATACCGAACCTGAAAAACCTACCCCGAAAAGCCGAGCCTGAAAAACCGAACCTGAAAAACTGAATCTAAAAACCGAATCTAAAAACCGAATCTAAAAACCGAATCTAAAAATTGAAAATGAAAAAGGGAACGAAAAAATTAATCCTGAGAGAACGATTTTAATTTTCATATTTGAACATACAGGTTTGTTTTTTTAGATCCGGTTTTCCAGGTTCGGTTTTTTAGTTTGGTTTTTCATGTTCAGTGTTTCAGGTTTGTTTTTCACGTTCTGTTTTTCAATTTCGGTTTTTTATGTTTGGTTTTTCAGGTTCGGTTTTTCAGGTACAGATTTTTTGGTTTCGATTTTTCAAGTTCGGTTTTTCACGTTTGTTTTTTTAGGTTCGTTTTTTTAGGTTCGTTTTTATAGGTTTAATTTTTCAAGTTCGGATTTTCAAGTTTTGATTTTCAAGTTCGGATTTACAGATTTGTTTTTTTAGGTTTGTTTTTTTATGCTCGGTTTTGAGATTCATTTTTAATTTTCGGTTTTTCATGTTCGGTTTTTCATGTTCGGTTTTTAATTTTCAGTTTTTCAGATTCGGTTTTTCAGATTCAGATTTTCAGGTTCAGTTTTTCAGATTCAGTTTTTCAAGTTCAGATTTTCAGGTTCAGTTTTTCAGGTTTGTTTTTTCGAATTCAGATTTTCAGTTTCAGTTTTTTAGGTTTAAATCTTCAGGTTCGGTTTTACAAGTGATATTTTTCACGTTCGGTTTTTCAAGTTCAGTTTTTAAGTTTCAGTTTTTCAGGTTCGACTTTTCAGTTTCAGTTTTTTAGATTTAAATTTCCAGGTTCGGTTTTACAAGTCCTATTTGTTCCGTTCGGTTTTTTAAGTTCAGTTTTTCAGTTTCAGTTTTTCAGGTTCGACTTTTCAGGTTCGGTTTTTATGATTCGGTTTCTCAGGTTCGGTTTCTCAGGTTCGGTTTCTCAGGTTCGGTTTTTCAAGTTCGGTTTTTTAGGTTCGGTTTTTCGGGTTTGGTTTTTCAATTCGATTTTTCAAGGGCGGCTATACAACTACTGTTTTTCTGGTTCGAATCTTCAGATAGTAAGTTTCATATTTATTTTTTCAGGTGTTAATTTTCGTATTCTATTTTTCAGGTACTAAAGTTCAGATTCTATTTTTCAGGTCTATTTTTCAGGTTCGATTTTGTAGGTTAAATTTTTCAGGTTCGGTTTTTCAGGTCTATGTTTCAGGTTCAATTTTTTAGGTACTAATTTTCAGGTTCGGTTTTTCAGTTCGGTTTTTCAAGTTCGGTTTTTCAGATTCAGTTTTTCAGGTTCGATTTTTCAGGTTCAATTTTTTAGGTCTATGTTTCAGATTCAATTTTTTAAGTACTAATTTTCAGGTTCGGTTTTTCAGGTTCGGTTTTTCAGGTTCAATTTTTCACGTTCAATTTTTTAGTTCTATGTTTCGGGTTCAATTTTTTAGGTACTAATTTTCAGGTTCGGTTTTTCAGGTTCGGTTTTTCAGGTTCGGTTTTTCAGGTTCGGTTTTTCAGGTTCAATTTTTCACGTTCATTTTTTCAGATTCGGTTTTTCATGATCTTTTTTTCAGTTCGATTTTAGAGGTTTATTTTTCAGATTCGGTTTTAGGATTGGTTTTTCAAGTTCAGTTTTTTATGTTCGATTTTCTGAGATTTGATTTTTTTTACCGTGTGTCAGTGTCTGTTGACACATAGCATTTTTAAAAAAAACATAGTGACAACATTTTTCTTTTCACAAAAAATAAATTCATGCTTAAAAAAAATTTACTCACGAAAATAAATTCATGCTTAAAAAAAATCAGTTTTGTAAAAAAAATTTACTCACGAAAATAGATTCATGCTTGAAAAAAAATTACTGTAGTAAAAAAAAATTGATCCACGAAAATAAGACAAAAAACCTTAAGGGTTAACTATAAACAAAACTATTTGGTTGTTCGTTCAAAATATTCCTTTATAGAATCAAATTTGGATATTATTTTTTTATTTATATAGTTTAAATATTTCTTGAATATAAAGCAGCATCCTGGCAGGTTTTAATTATAAACTGAATAATTTAATTTGTATTCTCTTTTTGTAAGGGCTTGTTATTATGTTTTTGGTTTGATAAAATACTCCATAATACAAATAAAAAAATAAGAATCAAGTTTAAAATTTAATCATCGTCTACTTTAAAGTTATAATAACCAATAATATATGACCCTATATTTTCGGAGGCAAAATTCAGATCTCTTTCCAATAACTTGTTTTATGAGCTGAAACTTCTCTCGACTGCTATTGATGTTGGGGGTATTAATTTGAGTTCTGAGTTTAATTCGGAGAAATTTTTTCATAATCGACGGCTAAAAATAATAAAACGTGCCTCTTTTCCAATCTTTTCTTAATATAATCTGATATATTCACAGATCACACCCAAATTCTAGTTCTTGAATCGCCTTTGAGGCTTTTGCTATAGAGAAATCAAACGCGTTATACGTTCTATGTTATTTAAAACAGGCTTGTAACATTCGGAAATTTTGTTCAAAGAAGAGTGTACAGTTTTGGAGTTTACAGCTTCTTTTGCATTTTCTAACAATATGCTGATTCCAGTTATTTCGTTGACTATGTGTTTAATTTCTACAAAACGTTTTGCGTAATAAAAAGCGACTTTCAATCAAGTTCTACATCATGTAACAACAGAATCAGGAAGTGTTGAAACGCTTATAAACATTTGTTTTTTTGTATTATTCTTAAATGTTAAAGATTTTATTGAAGATATGATGATCAACATCCTTGTAAAATGATTTAATTTACATAGCACAGTTATGAAATAAATAAGCAATTCAAGTTAAATGTCGTATGTTTGGGAAAAGAGGGTTTAGGACAACCATTGATTTTTTTATATAAGAGGCCGCGTCACTTATCATAACCAACAGTTTTTCGCGTTTAATATCAAACTCGATTGTTACGTCAACTATAATTTGCGATATAGATTCATAGTTTGAATTTTTTGCAAGTTCTGTACATTTAATTAGATGTATTTCAAATTGGTTCGATATTTATACAACCAAAACGTTAACAAATTTTCTATTAAAAATTTGGATTTCATCAATTATTAAAAAAACCTCGTGATTTTTTAAGTTATTTTTAATATCGTGTAGGTGATTGTCAACAAACTTTTTAACAGATCTTCTCACTGTACTCTCAGAAGGCAATTGGACACCCAGATCATTAAAAAGTTTTGCCAACGTTTTATTCCTAGCTATATAAAGCAATATTGGCTGACAAAAAACCTATTATCATCTTCTCGGATTTAGTAACGTTTGTGAAATTTAGCTTTGATTGAACGGCAGTCCCACTTCACAATTGTGACAATGCTCTTACATGCAACTCGCCTTTTCTATGTTGTTCAACACAACAAAATTTATCTCAATTAACTTACTTTACACATTAACACAAAAAAGTATTATATCAGAACGTGCAAAAAATTCATTGGGGTACTTATTTACCCATATCTAACTTTCTGGGCTGAAAGTTTTTGAATTTTCACCATGGGTATATGTTTTTAAAAAAGTAAGTGAATTAAAAGGGGTATTTTTAATTTAATATAAATGGTATATGAAGATGAGATTTAATTATTTTTGTTTTTATTAAAATAAAAACTCTCAATTATATTAAACTTTGTTTTTAAATTAGATCTTCATCTTAAATCTAATCTACTTTTTCTTTTTTAAACGGCGATTTTATATCTTTCGCTTTTATTTTAATGTGTTAAATTGGCTTATGTTATATTTCCGAGTTTTTGATTATATATTATATTTTTCTTATTTTATTCTTCGATTTTTCAATAAAAGATAAAGTAATATTCTTTTTCAGTTTTTTGGAGAAATATTTCGAAATATGTCCGAATATCCCTTTATGACTTTGAGTTGTCCTGGTTGTTACATATAATAGATTTCTTTAGTATCAATATTTTATTAGATTCAAAAATAAATCTTTTATCTAAAAAAAATTGCAGCAAAAAATAATTTTTATTATATTCTTCATTTCTTATCTGTTTTTTGCGTTTAGATTTTCTAATAGTCTTTTATGTTAACAATGTCGTTTTTAATATAAAAATAGATTAAAAAAAATTGAATGAATTGATAACAATTTGGATAACAAAACTAACGCAAATTTCTAGTATTCCCTTAGTGAAAAATATATTAAATCTTTTGTAAAGAAAACATATTTGATTATATATCTAGTTTTTCTTAGTGAGTTAATTATCAGAGAAAATAAAATATATAATACAATTTTTTTTAACAAGACTTTTAATTTACATTCCAGTAGGGTGGATACTAAATAAGTACAAAAATAAACATATTCGCTTTATTTATGTCAGATTTTTAGTGATTATCTAAAACTCGCCCATTCAAAATTTAATTAAAAAGGTTCCACTAAAATTTAATTTAACAAAAAATAATAAATTGAAAATTTAAATAATCGTTATAGGTCCTTCATAATTACTTAGAACTAATTGAAAAAATAAACGATTTAAATCAAAATTTTTCTTGTTTTTTTTTTACGTTTTCTGAGCAACAACTGGTCTTGTTTATCGATCTTGTTTATTTATTTAAATTTTGATACTTATACACTCCCCGTCACATCTTTTACTATAATCTCAATTAAGGCTGTTACTCTATAATTTAATTAATCAAAAATATTACACAACTATTTTTCATTTTTTGCAAACGAAGTAAATACGCTATTAATGTCGTTTATGCTTCGAAAATCCAACCAAAACGAACGAATGTGTTTAATAAAAAAGATAATCAAATTGAAAAAAAAAGACCAAAAGTGTATAGTCGTGGTTTTTGCCTCTAACAGAGCGACAGTGATAAATAAAAAAAAAATTTACACATTAATTGTTAATTAAAAAAGAAATTTTTGCTTTTTATTTGTTTTTTACTTAAAATTTTTTTCTTAATTAAATTATAATAAACTGCCCCTAATTGAATTTATAGTAAGGAGAAGTGTATAAATGCAAAAAATTCTTTGTGTCTTTTGATTGTTTATTATAAAATTGTGTTTCTTCAATTTAATTGATTTTCAATGTGATAGATACTAGCCAAGTATAATTTTTTAACCTTTTTAAATCAACAATTTCTTTTTAGAAAAATAAGATATTTGAATTTTGAAGATTAAAAGCCTTTCAAAAGATCTGAATAGAGTTAAATATTATCAATAATGTCTTTGAAGTTGCGAGAGAAAGAAAGAAGAATAGACATACATTTATCAAATTTTTATATAAATAGTATTCTAAGTTTTAATTACTAGACTAAGTTAAAGTAAGTAGAGATTAAAAAAAAGAACACGAAAGTCTTTTTTACAAAAAGTTTTTTAGAGACATTATAAAAAGTATCATTATTCGATGATAAATATATACTTATTTCAAGATTATGTATGAAATAAACACTTTTTCAACTTTTTATCTGATTTTTAAGAGCCTATAAATTTTCTAGATTAGGAAAAAAACACATCGTCTTTAGTTAAGAATTATACTCTTTGATTGTTTTAATATAAATGCGCCCCATCATACTCACTATCATAATTATTATAAATGTGAGTTTAAAAAAATAAAAGTTCTTATAGCACATTCAGCAACATCCTTCAATTAATTATTCAATATTAATAAGCATAGTTTGTTTCTTTGGTTAGTAATTCCAGCGTATAGGCTAATTTTTTTTAAAAACAAGGTTTAATTTTTACAAATGTTTTTTACGACTCGGCGCTAACTACCCTCAAATTAATCGAAACGAATAGTTGCTTTAAAAACTAAAAAACTTTTCAATTTAAAGATAATAATGTATATGATGTGTTAAATATAATACTTACTAGAAAAAACGCTTTTGAAAACATTACTAGAGAGTTAAAAAAAATTATTATCATAGAAACAAAAGTATGTTTGATAATATCAAAGTTTTTTTATTTTTTTAAGACACTATCAACTATATAATTTCAAATTTGTATAAGCAACTTCTATCTCTTTATTTGTTTGTGATAAAATCTCAATAAAATAACTGTGTTTTGAGCATAAGCGTACATTTAAAACTCAATATCTTATGAAATCTCTTTAGAGAGTGTGTTGGCTTCGGTAATTGACAAAATTCTCGACTTTTTAGTTCAAAAAAGGTTTATATAAATAGTTTTTTTTCAATCGACAAACTTTTCTTTGCAAAACCGAAAAAAATAGACATACCCATAGATAAAGAGTGTATTGGTTTATTTGTTCCACCCATAGATAAATATTATATATTGATTTGAAACAAAATTTAATTTTATGAAATCTCGAAGACTTGTGTTAAAGATTTTATCATTAACTCTTAGAGCGAGAGTGTATCTTTAAAGATACACATTTGAAATATTTTCTTAGAAAAAAGTAGCTTTAAAGATACACATTTGCAATCTTTTTTTTAGCAAATAGTATCTTTAAAGATATACGATAAAAAAATAATTCTTAGAAAAGAATCTCTAAAGTGAAAAGTGAACCAGCAATTACAACAATATTTCTCTTAAACAGAGAAAAAAACATTTATATTCATATTAAGTCATAAAAAATGAATAATGGAAATTAAACTTAAAGAACATTCAAGATTTCTTATACTACAAAGCAAACCAAAAAGGTATACAAGAGTGTGGCCAAATCACAAAAAAGTCTGAATCTTCAGAAATATAACGCTTTGTGCAAAAAAAACATAAATAAACTAAGTTAAATAAATAATTCAATTTAAAAAAATACTTTTCTATTTTTTTTCGAGTGAGCCATTAATATTTTTTTATCAATCGCTTTATTCACCCTATGTCAGACGTAGATCTCGATTCTACGCTATTCACATCTAAAATAGATTTACTAAACGATAAAAAAATAATAAACAAGAAATTAAATAAACGACAAAAGAAAAGTTACATAAATAATTGAGAAGCCGAGAATCTACTGAAGATTATCTAAAAACCTTTTATGCAGAATGTTGTTTTAGCCCTGGCTTTTTTTTCAGAAAATCAAACTGAGAAGTGTTCGATTACTACTTTTCTCAAAATCTTGTGATATATATATTTAGGTTAACTAATAATAAAAGTAGTTCGCGCTGGTGCTTTTTCTCTTTAGTTACAGAGACTGCATTTGGAATTTATTTTGAGTTTATTATATGCATGGGATTAAAAATTTTGTCAAATTATAAATCTTATTGGGCAGTAGGTTACGTCTTTTATTCTGTAAAATCGTTTTAAGAGCTATGCCTTTGAAAAAATTTTATGAGATCAATGCTAATCTTACATGTATATCAAAGTCAAATTATGTTTAAGATCAAAAAATTGTCAACAAATCAAAAATATTAATCCGTTCGTTTAAACAAAAAATTCGCAACAGTTTATTCACCCAATGAATGTCTATCGATAGACAAATTCACAATACCTTTTAAGGAAAACGTTGCGTTTAAAGTATATATCCCAATAAACCTGCAAAACCTAGAATAAAAGTCTATATGTGGAGTGATTCGAAAATCTGTTACATATAACTTAAAATATGTTCTGAGCACGCAGCGTTAGTTGAGACTGTGCTAGATCTTTTAACTGGTTTAAAAAATAAGTGGCATAAAATTTTTATAAATCTTTTGAAATATGTAAAAATTATTAGAATCAAAGTTCAATGTCTGTGGTATTTTGAGAGTAAATAGGGCTGGCTCAAAGATGCTAAAAAGCATTAAAAAAAACAATAAAATTAAACAAAACTTAAGCTTTCAAAAACAACTAATAAACGTCTTCGTTTATAAAGACAAAAAGAGCAGGCCTGATGTGATGTGTTCATTATCAATATCTATCATAATAAAGTAGTTTTGAGCAATTTTGAAAACCTTTCTTTTATTGAAGAAAAAGTGAGCTGTCAGAAATCTCACTTAAAAGCTCGGGTGACGAATATAAGAAATTAATATCAAAACCGTTCTTGTGTATTAAGGATTACAATAAAAACATAGGTGGTGTTGATTTGAGTGATCAAATGATAAAAAATTATAACACGTGTCGCAAAAAAAAAAGTTTATAAAAAAATCGCTTTTGCTATTCGAGTGCGGCTTGAATATTACTTATAAGTGTTTGTCTTTTGATATTTTAAAAACCACTATATATTCCGAATTTAGAGAGAGTCTATCAAAACATTTAATTAAATATAGCGAGACTGCTTTACTGGAAATTAAGAAAAACACAGTCAACATTAAAAAACACATAATTGTTAAATTCGAAACGAAAAAAAAAGATATTTTTTTAGAAAAACACCAAGAAAGATTACAGACACTCCATTAACACTTTGGGTTCGCAATGACTGTAAAAAAGCATTCGTTTTTCAGATTGCTTTTATTCTAATAATGACAGTATATATGTGGAGAAAGCAGATGACGATTCAACAGATAGTTACGATTAAGTTAATTGAATATCCTAGCGTTTTTTATTCTAATATGTTTATTTTATATCTGTATATCTTGTTAATTTATATATTGCTATTATTACTTTAGTTTTTCTAATCAATTAAGTTATATTAAAAAGCGATTATTGAGTTTTACATGTATCTTTCTGATATAAATATGAAAAATTTTAAATGTGAATTCAGCTATTTTATAAAAAAGAGAAAGTTTCAAAAAAAGCATAAAAAACATTCATATTTCAAAAAAGGCATAAAAAAAGTTTGTATTTCAAAAAAGGCATAAAAAAATACCGATATTTCAAAAATGGCATAAAAAAATATCGATATTTCAAAAATTGCATAAAAAAGTCCGTATTTCAAAAATGACATAAAAAAGTAGGAAATTTCAAAAATGACATAAAAAAGTTCGTATTTCAAAAATTGCATAAAATTAGAAAAATATGAAAAAATCGTAAAATAAAAAAATAGATAAATTTATAAATAATTTATAAAAATTATATATTAAAAAAAAAGTAATTTTTTAATAAAAAAACCAGGCTTTCAAATACTGTTAATATCAAACATATTTAAACTTTGATATTGTTTATTTTTACTTTTTATTTCAATATATAATTTATTTATAAACTAACTGTTTTTTTATTTTACGGTTTTTCCTTATTTTTCTAATTTTATGCCATTTTTGAAATACGAACTTTTTTTATGCTATTTTTGAAATTTCCTACTTTTTTTATGCTATTTTTGAAATATGGGTTTTTTTATGCTATTTTTGAAATACGAACTTTTTTTATGCTATTTTTGAAATATGGGTATTTTTTATGCCATTTTTGAAAATGTCCCTATAAAAGAACTTAAGAGTTTTTTTTATTAAAATATTTCTATATTTTTAAAAAGTTGATCGAAAACTTCAAAAAAAAATCAAAAGCGTTTGGGAAAAAAACAGTATTTTTACTCAAAACTCTTTAAGGATTAACTGGTATAATGAACTAGTTTGTATACTTCTCTTAAAAATCAAGGTTTCTAAACATATTAACTCTGATGCTTCTTCGGCCCTGTTTTTAAGTCTATTAACTATACCCATTAACAGATTTCTTTTTAGTTCTACATGATCATCGATACTTTTATTTAAAACCTGTGATATCGCTGTTTTGTTTATTGAAGAAGTTTTCAATCCTTGAATGTTCACTTTCATTTGTTTCATTATAAGCTTCTTTATTGTTGTGATAGTTTTATTTTTTTGAATCAGCTTTTTAATATTTATCTCTACAATCTTGTTCTTATGCACGTATTTAACTTTCTCATCTAGGTTTTTATCAAGGCTTCTTGATGTCGCTTTTCATTCATCCATCGATAACTTTAAATAAATAATAATTTTCTGCTGACTTCAACGAGTATGTTTTGACATTCTACACGTCTCTTGGTTTCTTCATCAGATGACCCGTAATTTTTTATTTTATTACTTATTTTTTCCAATTCATTTATATAAAAGTAACTATGTGTCTGGATTTCTAAGTTTAATCTCCTTATACTTTTCAATAGATCTTCATGTATGTATACGCATATTCGGAGCACCATGTAAAATAAAACTGAACTTGATAACACTATATCGCTTTACTATAAGCTACTGAATTAAAGATTTTTTTTGAATTATCTGATCTGAATGGAAATATAATTTTATTTGTACCTTTAATTTCAGAACATTCTTTTTTAAGTGTCCGAAAAACGAACTTTGTTCTTTGTATTAACTCTATGTCCTCAAAAAACAGACACATATTTTTCTTCTTCATTATAGCTGTATAAAAAAACAATACTTTTTCTTCGAAAAGTTTCGCTTTATCAATATTCTGTCATTCTATAAATTAAATATTTAAAAAATCTATCACTATTTCAATTGATTGAGACATGTCGGGGATAATCGTTACTTAATCTAAAGATTTTCTTTCTTTTAATTTTTCAATAAGAAGCGTTAGTTGCGTGAAAATTATGGAAGTCTTGTGTGTTTTATAGTTATAAGTGTTTAGTGATATGAATATTTTTTTGAACATGAGCGTTTTTGATTTGTTCAAGTTTTTAAAATGAATTAAAATAAAAAAAAAGTAATAAAGAAATCGCTTATCTTAGAAATTTAAATATTTATCTAAAAGCCAAGATTATAAAAATAAAAAATTTTATTAATATTTTCAATTGAAAGCTTTATGTTTTAATTTAAATATTTTTCAATATATTATTTATTCTTTTCGTTTCACAGTTTTATGACGTGTTAATTTAATTGATAACGTTTTTAATAAACAGAAACTAACAGTTTGTCAGATGCTTGATTGTTATAAATAAAGAGACCACAAATGTTTTTTTAATTATCATAAAAAGTCGTAATGTTTTTTTAGTTTGATAATGAGAGTATTACGCTTTTAACAATGTGTGTACTGAAAGAAATTCAAGGAAAACTTTTACAAACATACTTTCAATCGATTAAAATTAACATCATATTTACTAAAAGCAGTCTTGACATATGTTTTCAAAATAAAATATAAATTACGTTACTAAGAAAAGAAATGTTTTTTTTCGTTTTAATAGTTAAATATTTACCTATATGCATGACCGGAGTTTATCGATTTCTCATTATATGTTTGTTTATTTTTAATCGATAGAATGAAAAACATACAAACTCCACATTTATACTTTATTTTTTTTAATATAAAAAACTTTTAGACAATATTTAAAATCAAATCTAAAATAAGTTTTATTGAAAAAACTGCTTTTTTTTAAAGGATTGAACTTTAATTTTTATTTTTTTAATTAACACTAGTTTATATTATTACAGTTATTTTCAAAATATTTATTGAAATAATTTAACAGAATATAATCGCACTCTTTTGTTATGCTATTTTCATATAAGTTTCGCTTTAAACTTGTGGTGCTTCACAAAAGTGATTAATAAAAATTTGTGATGTAAGTGAGATATGTGTCTTTCAATAAATAAACTTAAGTTCTTTAGCAAGTTTTATAATTAAAAAAGTTATTAGAAAAATGTTGTTTTTAATTTTATTCGTATATGCTTGATATATCAAGTGAAAGTATTATTTTTCATCTAAAAGATTCGAGAACTACTTTATTTAACATTACAGCCGATGCTGAAAAACCAGGCCTCTGTTCATTTGTGTGAGAAGTTAAAAGTTGATTAAAATTTTTAAAATACACCGAAAATATCTTTATTGTTTTCTTTTAGCGTTGAATTCAGTCGTAAAAAATACCGGATTTTCTTTTAAAAAAAGTAAGCTTATTGTCAAAAGATATATTTTGTTAATTTTATATTATATATTGTTGTTTTGGATGTATTTAGCGCGTTTTTTGAGAGCAAATATCGATATTTTTGAGATAAAAAGGCTTTTTTTATTGTTTTTTTAAAAATTCAAAAAGATATTATTTCCGCGCTTTTAAAACAATTTTTTTAAAACAACAAATTAAATCTACTTCTACAACAAATTAACATAAATTAGCGTGTGGGTGTTTATTCAGCATAAAAATTATCAAAATAAACAGAAAATTTTAATCTGTTTACATCTTCACCGCATTATAATAGTGACAAAACTCATCACATCGAACATATCTCTTTAATTTATATTATTTAAACAACATACCATATGTAACAATATGTCTTTGATATTTTTTTTGATCGTAATTATTTCCAATGTGAAAAACAAACTATTAAAAAAAACTAATTAATCATCTTAATCTTTTTTCGCTCTCTGAAAGCTGTAGTTGTCAGTAAAAAAACAGAAAGTTTTCAAGTAGTAGCTGCATTTTCCAGTAAAAAAAACACATCAAGTGGTAGTTTTAAGATTTAATAATAAAACGATCGCCTTCGCATTGGCAGTTGTAAATGTTTGAAAAAATAAAAAATTATCAAAAAACAATTCCGGAAGCTATTAAAAAATTAAAAATTATCAAGAAACAACTCTAACTGAAATAAAAAAACAAATATTTATCAAATGATAATTGTGGTGTCAATAAAAAAAAACAAGTTCGTTTGCATTGCCTGCTGTAGCTTACATAAAAAACTAAAAAATTCACTCTGATAATGAATTAACATAGGCGTATATACAGAGTTATGCCGAAATATAAAATAATTTATGCCGAAATATAAACATTAATATTATCAACATATAAATTTTTTAATCAAAAATAGAAACTATAGTAAACAATAAACAACTATTCTCATTTCAGAATATAAATTAGTAAGCTCAAAAATATAAATTTATTCCAATTGAAAGTTATTGTTTTGTATGAGATTATAAATCAAAAAACCAAAAATCAAGCGATTTGTATAATAATATAAAGGAAAAATAATGAATCATAAACCATTTTTCATAAAAACTTAAATTAATTTGTACCAAATATAAACTAATCTATTACGAAATATTAATAAAGTCTACGAAAAAATAGAGTAATATAAAATAAGTGAAAAAAAACAAAAACATATAGCACTCTTAAACTCAGAATATAAATTTCGGCAACCAGAAAGGAACGAGTAACAATCACAGCTAGAATACTTCGATCAATTCGCACCCAGTTATCCAAGAATAAGACAAACAGAGAAATTGCCGATCTTAATATGTTATCTTTGTCTTCAGCCACCAGTTTATCGAATAAAATTAGATAGATATGACGGATGATCAAATATTAAAGAAAAAAGGTAGAAAATCGAGAGTAAACACAGAGGCTATGTCTCAAATAACAGCAATAGTACAACTAGACAATTCTAAAAAATCAAAAAGGGTTTGCTCTAGAATTGTTGGAGTCTGGAGTCGATAGAAGCCAGCCGTTTATCTCTAGGACTTTAAAAAAAATGAATTATTCAAGAAAAAAGCTGTCGTTAGTTTCAGCTAAAAGAAATACTTCAAGACTTATAGATTTGAGATAGACCTATTGCAATAATCTAATGAAAATATTTGTTGAATGGCTTGTTTTCTTAGATGAGTTCGGTTTTAATTTACATACTTCAGTAAATTATGATTACTCTCCTGTCAACACAAAAGCTTATAGTGTCGTGCGGGCTAACAGAGGCACCAATCAAGATTTCATGTGTGCAGTAGACATAAATGATATTATTGTCTCTGATATTATAACCAGAGCTTATGATGATGTTAAATTCAAAATATATATCGAGAACTAGCTTTTGCCCTATTTTTTCAATAACCGAAGATCTATTTTAATAATGGATAACTGCAGGTTTCACCATCGGACAGATGTTTTGCGTTTATTAAATCAGAGTGAAATCGAATACAGGTTTTTACCTGATTTATAGTCCTCAGTTAAACCCAATAGAAGAGTTTTTTAATTCTATTAAAGCAAGATATAAAGCTATCAGACCACGATCATCAACGTCGGAACAGGTTAAATCTATGGTACGTAGTATTATTGAAAACTATGATGTTTCTTTGAGACCCTTTTTTATAGAATGAGCGGATTTTTGAGATTAGGGGTTTTTCGTCAGCCATTTATTTAATGAAGCATTGTTTTGCGTGAAATTATTCTTTATTTTTTAACAAGTATTTTATATTTCTTAATCCCTTTTATCAAAAATACCGTTAGACTTATTTGCATTTTATATTTCTTGTTTTTAATCGAAATTCCGGCCGAATAAAAAAATATAATCACAATTATTTAGAAGAATAACACAAAAATATACAGATTTATACGCTATAAGCGTACAAAAACCAAATCTGTTAAAAGTATTTGTTAGAGATACTTTCGTTTTTTAATTTCAGTTTAAAAAGTTACGATTGATAGGTTTTGCTATGTTTTTTATAAGCGATGAATAATTTGAAAAAAGATGTTTTTTTTACTTATAAGGTTTATTAAATATAAACATTTGTTTTTTTTATAACCCGAGTTTGCTTTTTTGAATAAATATTTATAATTTATATAAAAAAGTATCTTTTTTGTATACCCAGTTGCTCACGTTTCAATTAATTTCGATTAAAAAACGGTTTAATATCTTGTGTTTTTCCTTAATCTATTCACGCTTAAAACAAGAGTTTTATATTTTTGATCTTTCTAATTTATATTCTGAAATGAGAATAGTTGTTTATTGCTTACTGTAATTTATATTTTTTATTAAATAATTTATATGTTGATAATATTATTGTTTATATTTCAGAATAAATTATTTTATATTTCAGAATAAATTATTTTATATTTTAGAATAAATTATTTTATATTTCAGAATAACTCTGTAATATTTTCGCGCCACCCATAATATTTTGCGAACACACTCACTCTTTCATCATAATTCCTTTTATATTTTTCGACATAGCTTATGTAGTTATTAGATTTGTTGTAGATAAAAAAAGCTATCTTAAAGATGCCAAATTAGTATTTAAAAAAACATAACTTCGAAATAAAACTATTATATAAACTCGAACTGTCTTGTGCCTAGTTTTGTTATACTAAAAAACAAATTCATCTAGTGTTTCTATATATCTACAGTTAGCAGTTTCGATATACTTTTTATTTTAAATTTAAGAGTTCTGTTAGATTTTTTTTATTTGCTCTTGAATTTGTAAACAATAAATTGCGCTTTGTACTTGTTCAGATCTAACCTGACTAATAAATATACTACCCTATTTAAAACAAATTTTTAGCTGTAACTAGAATGTGCTGTTTTTCAACCGCTTTTTTTGTAATAAAAATGTTTAAATACTATCAAAAAATTTTCTGAAGTTTTTCGTTTAACTAGATAACAGAAAGCAAACTTCGAACACAAACAATTATTGTAAAAATAAATTTAGTTTTATTATTTAGTTCATAGTATTCAGACAAACCTATTGTGTCAATAATTAACCTTTCTCTTATAAAACTCAGAAATATTGCTTAAGCGAAGTTGAAGAAAGTAATGTGCTTCTCTTTGTCAACTTACGCACTATTTAACATAGTCATAATTTTGCTTAACTCCTACACTGACAAAACGCTAAAAAATACAATCACAGTTTCCCCCTATTAAAATTAGTAGTAAATAAAATGATTTGCATATTTGTCTAATTTTTTCAATTCCAAACTCACAAATATATTTGAGTCTTTTTTCGTTAACTAACATATAAAATTTACCTTCTTTTAAAACAAATACATAAGCTTTTTCTAGAAAACTGTTTTTTTCTAGCGATTTTATTTTACTGGTACAAAATTGGTAAATCAAAAACTACACAATGTTTATTTTTGTCTTTTTGTTTTTAAAATTTAAAAGCTTTTGAAATAGCATTGCTGTTAGATATTTTTCATTAGTAAGTTTTTTTAAAATTTTATCAAACGTTTTTTTTGCGAGAAAGCTTCGATAAATAAAACTGAAAATACTCGTGATTAAATTATACATACTGTTTGATCAGAAAAAACAAAGCGTAAGAATATTATCAGCGTAAAAATCAGAGTAATATTTAAATATAAAGTAAATTTTTGTTGTGTTTTTTATATTAAGTATATTTGCTTAAAAATTAAAAAAATTGTTTTCTATTAAAATAGCTTAAACCAATTTCTAAATTACACTTAATTTGATTTTTTCGATTTTGTTCGTGAAAATAAATTTTAGTGTAATTTAAAAAACAATTAACTTTTTCAATCAAAAACAATTACTTCTAATTTTTAGGCAAGACTACTTAACAGGCCTGCGTAAAAATATATTTTAATTGCACTTATTGCAATATTTATTGAGTGCACTTATTTATTGTTTTTTTTCCTAATAAATAAGTTAAA
>SBJP01000247.1:0-20021 GCA_014805705.1 Cucumispora dikerogammari | reverse complement strand
AAATAAAATATTTTGTTTATCAAACAGCGACGAGCTTACCGGATAAAATATTATTACCCTGAAAACTCGTTTATTAACTTGGTATTTTTAAATAAATATAAAAATATTTTGTAATTCATATGTTCAAAATGTTCCGTTGTTGCCTCTGATGAAACGTTTTAGAGTCTAAAATATCTAAATTATTTGGTTTTTCAACATATTTAAAATCACTGCTCTATTTTATATATGACTCTTTACAAAAACAACGTGTAATAATTTATGTTTCATAACAAACGTTTGTAAAATGTATATCGTATATTTATTTTTGATTTTATTTCAAAGACATAATTAGAGTTTGTGTTAAACAAGTTTAATTTTTGTTTAAACCGTATAAAAATTAAAAAAAAATATTTAACGTGAATTAGAAAAAGTGAAAAAAAAATATAATATAGACTTAGATATTGTTGATTTCACTAACAGTTATGTCAGAGTTAATATAAAATTAGGTAAATGTTCAACGCTTATTCTATCAGATTTATAACAACAAATGTCTCTGATAAAAGAGAGGCGGTTTTTATAAACGCAAGTGTTTTTGTAAACAAATTTAATATCATTGTTTGTTTTCAAAATATCATATCTGTTTCAATTAAATTAATTAAACTTTATTTTTAAGTCTTAAATAAAAGGTAACACATTATTTATATTATCGATTTGAATATCTCATATCTTATGATATTGAAGATCAAACGATATCATACATAATTGTGTTAGCTTGTAACAATCTCTGTCTTGATAATGTTTTTTATAAATTATTTAAAAACTTAAAAATACTAAAAAAACGAAAATTATAGAGTTTACGTGGCTGTTTTCACTTTTTTTAAGCAGTTTAAAAATGATGAATTAAGTTTCGCATTCGTATAAAGAGCCCCAAGGCCACAGTAAAATCAAATATTTTTGCAAAAACAAAGAAAGGGTTCTCATGTTTGATAACGAAAAAAAAAAAGCGTGTGAAAAAAGATGCGAAGACTTTAACTTAAAAAAACAGAAGTAGTCAAATAAAATTGATAAATCGAAACAGAAACCCGAGCATCAAGATTTCAACAATTTTAAATCGGTATACAAAAAATCGTTTTTATAAATCGTTATTCTAAGACTTAATATTCATAACCTTTCTTTCAAAAACGATATCAAAAACCAGACTTATGTCTCAGGCCCCTAAACAAATGAAGCTAAAAAAATTATATAAAACAAATGGTTTTTTAATTCTGATTATCGATCTGTAAAACTAGAAAATTCAAAAATGAAAATGTTGTTGAAAAAATAAATACAAAATATGAATCTTATATCTGACGCGTAAACGAAACATATCATTCTAAAAATAAAAATCTTCGGGGCTGGTCTAAGTTTTTTATTATAAGCAAAACTTTTTTTGCTTTGTAGCGAAAGATTAAAATTCTATGTTTGAAATTATTGATAAAATAAAATAGTTTTATCAAAATTATCGAAAGTTGTATACGTCAGACAATTTTATTTAAAGAACACGGCGGGATACAATATAGGTGTGAAACAACTTTCTTTAGACATATAGATGAATACCCTTTGTTTCTTAAAAAACATAAAAATTTTAATAAAAAAAATTCTGCGTATATATCAAGTATGCTTTCTTTTGAATTATGATATTTAAGTATATTTTTTATATTCATATATGTTTCATCGGCCAATTAAAAAAACTTTTCTTAATCATTTTGTTTTATAATAAGAAAAACGTTTTAAAAGTTTACCGATAAATTATTTTTTGTTTTAAAAATTTTCTATTCATCGGTAAACAAAATTATTAAAAAATTACAGTCTCTGGTTGAACGATGAGTTCAGATTTTTTATCTCGAATGTGAATCTTCAGTTTTCCTGTTTTTTTTGTTCAAGTTCGTGTTTTAAAGTTCTATTTTAAGATACTTGTTTGTTTTTTTCTATTTCAAGTTTTAATGTCTGTTTTCTTCAGGTCATAGTTTTATCTTTGATTTAGGTTCGTTTTTTTTTAGTTTGTATTTTTTAAACACGTTATTTTTATTCGTTTTTAAGGTAGACTTTCAAAAAACGATTTTTTAACTTCCGAAAAACAAGTTCGGCTATCATAGAAGTTTTCAAGTTTGGTTTTCCAGTTTCGTATTTTTAATTTTGAGTCTTTAAGTTTGTATTTGCTGATTCAAATTTTAATTTTCAAACATTCAAATTTGTTTTTTTAGTTCAAGATTTCAAGTTCGAATTTCAGGTTGGAGTCTTAAATTCAAATTTTTAGTCTATAATTCAAAGTTTATATTGTTAGATTCAGTTTTTCTTTTTTGATTTTTCAAATTCAGATTTACAGAGAGGTTTTTCGAATTTTTAAATTTAGTATTCGGTTACCGGTGCGTTTGCAATGACTTGTTTTTTCAAATAACGATTTAAGACTCGAATCGTTTTTGTATCATATTTTGTTTGTTGGCGTTTTTATGTTTTGTTTTTTTGAAGACGAAGCTGTTTGCCAGTATTCGAAATGTATTTGACATATATATTTATTTCACAAAATGTGCTGTTTAAGACCATTTGTGTTCAAAAAAATGAACTGTTCTACTAATTGTGTTTACATAATAGTTTAAAACAGCACATTTTTTTTCTTAAGAGTTAAGAGAATAATATCCAACAGTTAGAGAAACTTTTTTAAATAACCTAGATACAAACATGGTTTCGCTTAATTATTGCGCCGCGTGGGACGAACGGGGCATGCGAGAGCTGCGATCTAGTCAAGTCATTCGAAAATGCATCACTTTTTAATAATTAGCGCAAATAAAATCTGGTCTCTTCGAGTCTCGAACCGGCTCTAATATGAAGCACTGTGTTAATGAAATCACTACACTACGAGTGACAAAACTTAACTATTTTATATTTAAAAAGCGAAATTATAAAAAAAGCAAAAAAATTCTATCAACTAAGTCTTAAATCTCTGTTATAACCAATGGTTAAAAATATAAAAAGCACATACTTTTTGTTTTAGGCAAAGCGACTAAAGTACTTCTTTCAAAACATTAAAAATACAAACTTAAGAAGATTTCACACCACTTTATGTTAATTACTGCTCTAATTATCTTAAAAATGCTTAAGGATTATATAAAGTGTGCTTTAAAAGATGTCGTTGAGTTGATCAAACTTGAAGCAACAAAACTTCATACTAGTCAACATTATGAGGCAAATCGAATCGAAGACGTTTGAAACAATTTTTTTCAAAACATCAAGGGGTATAATTTTGAGCCGTGCCAAAGTGTACTACGTGTAAACTGATACAACTTTTGAAATTTAAAGAAACACAGATTCACATTCTAGCTCGCGAGTAGAGGAAAAGCTAATGCTCTTCTTATTGATATGAATAGACATAAAAAATTAAACGAAGATAACGCTTAGTTATTTACAAGCATTGGCGTTTATCTAAAATTTTTCTGGGCTCTTCTATTGTTTAAAGGACCTGTTGTTGAAGTCGCTAAAAACCCTGAAGCTCTTTGCTACACGTTATGCTTATGATTATGCAAAGTAACAACTGAAATGAGTTTATAATAAAAAAACCGGTTTCATGTGAGCGTTTTTGATACTTTTTAAACATGATAGACATATACATCCTCAGGTTAATAGTCAGATTGAGCGACTCAATCAAGCATTAACAAGTATCTTCAAAAGCACACAATTGAAAAAAAATCAATAAAAATGTTAGTGGCAAGTTGTAGTTAAAACATTTGAAAAAAAGTTATGTACAACTATAACCTAGCAAAACTTTTCCCCACAAAAAATCTCTTTTCTTTTCGCGTCTCTAGAATCCTGGTTTCAATATTGATTATATAGAGATTAATAGTCATCAAAAAACGCTTCAGTGTCAACAAAAGACGTATGGTCATGATACAAGCCTCTTATCAAAAAAAACTGTTTTTCTACCTAAAGAAAACGAGAAAATATGTGAAACTTCGATTTCTTTAAACTATCTATCTAGAATGAACAGAAGTTCTCAAATGCATCTCTCGGAATATGATTTTTCAATAATTTCAGTCTTATAATTGCAGAGAATATTGACAATAATACAAAAACACTAACACTTTGCTTTTTTTTTCTAATTATTTTAAAGTTACATAACTGCTTTTTAATAATTCCATTAAAATAAAACCTGAAAATGGATCTTATGAAATTGTATACTATCCTGTATAGTGAAAATAATATAAAGCTAATCAAAAAAAAATTTTATAAAATCCTCTTATTCATGCCTTAAAAACTTATCAAATTTGATCTTTTAAACAACTTTATTTTATAAACTGCTTTAATTTAAGTGATATAAAAAAAAAAACTAAAATTTATTGTTATCTGATTCAATTTTTTATAAAATATTTTAAAAAAAAAAGTATGTTTTTTATATTATCTACTGCTAAAGGTTTTTTCAAAACATCACACAAATGAAATAAAACAATTTCCATAAAAAATTGATTTTTAAAAAAAAACATCTTCGAGATTTGAACGCGTTCTGATCTTGGTAACTACGATCGCAATGCTTATTATAAAACTTGTATCACAAAAGTAAATCAGATTCATTTAAATAAACTATTGAACAGTTTTTTCTTAATTATTACATAACGTTGTAATTAAAGTAACTGCACAACATCTATTTATTTACGCAGAAAATCATCTCAATTAAATAAATATCAGTTATGATTATTAATGATTTTTTTTATGAACATTATTTGAGATAAAAAATATTTGATTCACTTATTACAACTTAATTTGTTTATCTTTCGGAAAAAAAAAATTTTTTTATTTTTCGAAAATCTGAATCGATTTTTTTCGAAAGACCGCTAACAGATCTGTACTTTGTTTTTGTTTTTTATAAATTAAAAACTGCCTAATCTTTATTTATTACAAAATATATTTGATAATTTTTTTAAATAAACATTAATGTGATAGTCAGTTAATTTTTAAATCAAATCTAATGTAAAAACACATAAATTAATTAAGAACTAATTATTACAGCGAGTTGTGTAAAATTTAATATGTCATTTAAATGAAAAAAATTTTTCTGAACATATTTTATTATAGAAAACCTTAACGTAAAAATAGCTTTTATTGTTTTTTTAACATTATATTGTAAACTCTAAATAATTAAAATCCAGTATAATTATTATGGCAATTATCGTAATAAGTAGTCCTATATCAGGTATGCTTTTTTTTCTTCACACTTTCTTATAGAACCTTTTTTTACTAAATTCTTATATTAAAATATGTTTAAAAAAAAATTTTTCATTTAAATAACAAACGTGCGAATATTACAGCACAATTACAGAAGTAAAGCAGACCTACAAAATAACACATAATGAAGAAAAAGCAGTTTTCTATTTTATACTTTGTTTAAGCACATAAAAAAAAGTGATAATTGGTTTTTATACAAACTCTTTCATAAACCATAAAATAATTTAAACAATCCCTAGCCGAACAAGTATAATCAACTCAATTTGAGTAAGCCCAACACTATTAAAACAAACCTGGGAGGATTTAACTTAATATGGCTAATAAGAGACAGCCTTAATTTGACTTAGGTATTAATTTAATTTAGAAAAAATCAAGTTTATTTTAGGCAGATGCAAGGCCTTTTGGGAAAATTAGGGAAACTTATTCTAACACATGTTCATTGAAGTATATACAATATGTCTTGAATAGAAACTTAAATAATTATCACACCCCACAGACATCCCCCCACGCCAAAGACATCCCCCCCCCACTATAATTTTATTATAGTATTTTTATTATAACTTTACTAATATTTATTTTTTCGTTACGTTTCGTTATTTGTAGATTATATATAGTAACATTATAGTCACGTAGCTGAGCTGTTATCTTATATATTAGTAATCTATAGTAAGGCTGCTCGAAACCGTGCAGAGGCTCTTTTTTTTTATTTATTTAATATAGTTATTTCTTTAAAGGCAGGGAGGGGTGTGTGTGTGTTTAGGGTGTAACAAAAATTATATATCTTTACTTTCCTTTTTAGAACTAATTAAATAGAAACACTTACAAAATATTAAAAAAAAAATTTTTGAAATTAAAAATTCAGGGGTCAATCTTAGGGCACAATTTCACACAAAAAATAATGTAGTTTTAGCTATAATCTTAGAAGAAATTTATAGTCTATGTTTACAGAAAAACAAATATAAGCGTTTGATTCACTTTTTGAATTTTTCAGGGGGCAACACAAAAAATTCGAACAAAAACTGTTTTTCTGAAAAGATTGACTAATGTTTTTTAGTTAAGTTATCAAATTATTAAAGTTATTTAGTTTAAGTTTTCGTAAATAACTTAATGTAAGGGAACACAGTTGGTGTATAAATAGTATAGATAGGCCTTTTATTTCTCCAAATCAGTTGTATATATATAATTCAATTGAGTATATTTGTCTAAAAACGTTCAGGTTCAATTAAAATCTACTTATGACTTATCAAAACGACTCAAAATGTTTTAAATCGATTTCTTTTGGTAAAATTTTGGATAATAATTATTTTTCTATAAAATAAAGGTTTTTCTATAAAATAAAGGCTTTTTATAAAGTCAACGAGAAATATTAATTAATTATAAAGACAGAGTTTTACTATAATTGAAGAAAAAAATAAAATTTTTTGATCGAAAACCTTCGTTTATTACTTAAACGCGACTCAGCTAGATTTTTTTGTAATCCCCTATATCTATATATCTGCAATAAAAGGGGGATGTTTTATTTAAAGGATACATTTTTTACTTCAAGAAAGAGACCATCTTAATAATGAATAACATTCCTCATTATTGATTAAAAACAAATATCTTATCAATTACTTATATTATAAAAGAAAATAGAAAATTTTCCACAAAAAACCGACTTCTCTTTATTAATCCTTACTATTATTACTATAATAGTAATAAAATAATAATAACTTTCACTCCATATCTAGCCAAACAGACAAATAAGAAACCGCTATCGACACATCTCCCCTCGCCTTCTTAAGAGCCTCCATGTTTAAGTGTTTATTTTTGAAACCCATTTCTTCTAATTTCTTAAGTTGTTCTTCAAATGCCTTGTCCCAATCAATAGGTGGATGTTGAGCTGTTGGAACGTGATTCATATTTAATTGTTGTGGATGAATTCCGCCAGCTCCTTGTGGATATTGTTGCATGTAAGGATTGTTGTTATACTGCGGATAAGTATAATTATAAGGACTTCCCATTGGTTGAGTATTGGGGCTCCCAGGTGGATTATTGTATCCGGCCTGTGGATTATGAGGCGGCATGTTATAATTATATGGCGGAGGCATGGCTCCCAGGGGTGGCATATTATTCATAGCTTGTTGCATCAGTTGGGGATTGTTCTTCATCATTTCCATTTGCTTTTTTAACATTTCTTTAACAGCAGGTTTTTGATCTTCAGTTACGTTAGGCATTGTAGATTGTATGACCATATCAAGCATCTCAGGGTTGTTAAGAATTACGTCTAGTTGAGCATTTAATTGAGATCCATTGGGGTTCTGATACATACCCCCTCCCATTCCTGGTTGTGGTGGGTAACCTCCCTGCATAGGCGGATAAGCTGAAGGATAAGGTGAAGAAGGATAGGGAGCTGGATAAGGCGAATACATATTAGGCTGCTGGTTAGCATTATACCCTATATTACTTTTACTAACATTAGTTTTAGAACTAGCATTAGCAGTACTAACAGGACTCTTAGGTATAACGTTAAGTATCATATAAACCTTAATTCCCTCAGTAAATTGATAATCCGAAACATTTTTCGAATTCTCTAATATCCGACCCGTATGAAGTAACTTTACATTATCTATTTGATTATTAATTTGAGAGTCGAGTTTTTTCTCTTTAATTATTGTTTCCTTTATTTCTTTCATTGTTGTCTTTTGAGTGACGGATAAGGGGATATCTTCTTGTTTAAATGATATTATAATTTTTATATTTTCATTCGTTTGTTTATTAGTTGAGTCTTTGGTTGATTCAGTTGAGTCTTTGGGTGTGTTCTTGGTTGAATCTTTACTTGAATCTTTGCTTGGTGACGGGTCCTCTTTCATGGGTTTTTATTTATTTATGTTTTTATTTTAATTTATAGTCCTTTTATTTTTATTAATCATATTAGTTCTATTATATATATACAATAAAATAATGATATTATAAGAAATAATGAAAATTAAAAAAAAAAGAAAACTAAAATATAAAATAATGCGACCCATGAAAACAAAGACAGCAACCGAATCCATTACAGCAATCAACCCCGCCTCATCAAATAAATCCCTATCAGCAACTAAACCCCCTCCAGCAACTAAACCCATTCCAACAACTAAAAGTGTACCAAGTATTTCACAGATATCTCCCTCTTTAAATAAACAAAGCATTATGCCAATATTGGAATCAATAAAAGCCGACTGCATAAACAGAAAAAAGAAAGAAACAATTTCCTTACAAATAACAATAAAGGGATACGACTTCAATAAAGACGAAAGATTTAATAAATCCGTAGTTCTGCCACACCTAAAAAGATTTAGAGAGAAAATTGTAGTTTTAGGAGACAATTTGGCATTAGAAGAAGAATGTAGGAAATTAAACCTTCCATTTGTGTCGTTTAATGAAATAACAGGAAATAATAAAGAAAAAATAAAAGAGAAAAAGAAGTTAACATTAAAATATGACATTTTCATTATTTTTGGAAGATTCGCCAAACATTTCAATATTAAATTTGTAATGCAAAAAAGAAAAAATTTCTTTTTATTGGCAAATATTAATGAATTAAGTGAAGTGGTTGAAAAAAGTAAAAAAACTGTTAATTTTAAATTAAAGAAGAATCCTGACATTGCATTCCCTATTGGGACAACTGAAATGGAAGTGAATGATGTCTGGGATAATTATGAAGCTGGAATGGAAGGGTTAGTTAGTGTATTGAAAAAAGGGGTAAAAAATTTACAAGGTGTTAAGGTTAAAAGTGATCAGGGGAAAGTTTTTAGTTTATTATAAAAATTTTTTATTTTCTAATTTTCAATTAATTAATTAATAAATATTTTGGTTTAATAATTGTTTTTTCTTCTCTGTATTTACTAATTCCGTAACTCAAGTTAGTTTAGTTAATAAAAGAAGACTTAGGGAGGAAATATAATCGGACACATATTTAAATTATTATGAAAAATAATTTAATTAAAATAAATAAAGTATAAAATATAAAAAACTTTTCACTTAAATAACTAAAAAACCAATTATAATTTCATATAAAAAGCAACAGATAAGTGTTTTATTAGTTTAAATAAAGAAAATAAAATATAAGACATTAGTAATAATAAAGTAAAATAAAGTAAAATAAAGTAAAATAAAGTAAAATAAAGTAAAATAAAGGCTGATTTAAAAAAAATTTTTTACTATATTTACTAATACACATACAATATATTTATATTTACTAATACACATACAATATATTTATATTTATATACGGAAATTGTTTATTTCGATATTTTATAAAAGGGATTGTTTTATAACCGCGATTGTTTTATATCCGCTATTATTTATTTTGTTATAGAAAAGGTTTAAAAACTAAAATTATTTATTTTGTTATAGAAAAGGTTTAAAAACTAAAATTATTTATTTTGTTATAGAAAAGGTTTAAAAACTAGAATTATTTATTTTGTTATAGAAAAGGTTTAAAAACTAAAATTATTTATATTTCATAAAATAGGAGTTTTACACTTAAAAGTAAAATATTTAAATTATTAAATAACAATATTTAAGGGGTCAATTAATGGCTAAAAAACATAATTTTTTTTATTATTAAATGGCATATAAATTAAATAATAAAGATATAACGTATATATAATTAAGTTAAAATTAATTAAATAAATTAATTAAGTCACAAAAGCTATTAAAATTAAATAAATAAATTAATTGCGATATAATTATTTATTTATTTATAATAATAATATAAGTCGAAAATAAAAATATTTTGTGTTTTTAGTTTTTATTTAAGTAAATAAACTAATAACTTGAATTATAAAGCAGTTTGTTTTAATAAAAATTAAGTGAGTTTTAATGAAAATTAAAAAATTTTACTTTCATTATTTCATTATAAAATGTTAGTAATTTTCAATATATAATAAAGTCAAAATTTAAATTATCATATACTATAATATGTTATATTAAGTTTCATATTTTTTTTTTAAAAACATTAACAGTATTTAAAAAAACAAATATGTATTTATTTTAATTAAGGTATTATATAAATCAATAGTATGTTTGATGACTTATATTAATCGTTGATTATATTTGAAATAATTATAAGATATTTTTAATAATTATATATATTATAATGTTATTTGATGATTGTTTCTGTATAATATAGTAATATAGACAAAAAGTGATTTTGATTTTATTTGCTATTTTTTTATAATGTATTTATTAGATCTGTGGATTTATTAGACCTGTGAATTTATTAGATCTGTGAATCTACTAGGTTTGTAAATTTATTAGACCTGTGAATTTATTAGACCTGTGTATTTATTAGATCTGTGGATTTATTAGGTCTGTGAATATACTAGACCTGTGAATCTATTGGACCTGTGGATTCATTACACCTAAAAACATTTTGTAATTGTTTGTCTTCATACAAAAAGTGTTTTCTTTATTTTTGTAAAGCTTAAATTGTTAGTTTGTATTACTAATTAAAAATGTTTTTGAAATATCTTTTATATAGAAATATTTTACTTTTAATAATTCCCCACATATTATTGCGAAAACCCTTTTAGAATTCAATGATTTCTTGCATATAATTAAAAAACATTTACTTTTATGTTTCATATAAAGGAATTATTGTATATACGTTTCATCCTTACATACTTTTTTAAAACATATTACTTATAACAGCTGAAAAAAGTATGTTAAGTAGAATAATGATTTATAACCTTTTTTTAAGTTTTTCAATAGCAAAAAAAAACTTTTTCATTTATTAGTTCAGTATATATAGATATTATATTTTTAGTTTCGTTTAATATTTTGTATAAAAAGTGATTAAACATTACAATTTTTTCTTTCGTTTTTTCGTTTTTTTCAAAAACTTTTTATGACTTAAATGATAATATGTTAGATAAATTATATAAATTATATAATAATGTTTTTAAAACAATCATATATATGTGAATTTTGTTGAAAAAAATAAAGTTTTTATTTTAAAAATAAATTAGATCATAAAAAAATCTTTTACTTCTTGTAAGTAAATTGTAATATTTAGCTGATCGTCTTTTTGTTTTGATAGGAAGATAAAAAACAAGAAAGAGTGGTTTTTGTATTTAAACTGAATGACGTTTTTTTTCACCATAGATCCAATATCTAAAAAAATTTTTAGTCTTAAAAATAAACATCGAAGTTTTTTTCCTATTTTTTTCAGAAAATGAAAACGAATCTGTTATCTACAAAAATATCTTGTTTTCAACATATAGATATATACATATATATATCAAACAAGACTTGTATTTTCTTGTTGCTTTTTTCGTATCAAAAAAAACAGTTTTTGTTAATCTATTGAAATACGCGGTGTTTTTGTTAAATTTGAAACAAATTTATGTGTTTTCCAAGCCTTAAGACTTGTTAAATTTTCTATTTAGTAAATTCCTTATGTCTATCTTTTGGAATGTATGTATTACGGATATAAGTAAGCTGTATGTGAAAAAAAGCTGTATATAGTCTCAAAGAAAAAAAAGCGATTCACTCATATTATGAAACACGTAAGTGATTAAAATATTAAAATATACATTAATTAAATTAAAAGTTGAAATATAATTTTTTTTTTGTTTATTCAAAACAATATATGTAAAGAATGCGATTTAATTTTTCGTTTTGAAAAAAAATATGTTATTTTCAGAAACATTCTGATTTGTTTTTTTTCTTTCGTTGTTTTTATAATTCTCTGCGAATCACAAAGTTTGAATTTTCAATCAAAGGCTTTGATGTAAATGAAAGTTTGATTTATACAAAAGTCATCTGTTTGTTTTTGTTAATACATTTTTTAAAGATTGTCTGACATCACTTATAATAATAAAAATTAAGGAAGCGCAGGTTTATAGAACCCTAGACATCTTGGTATAAGAATTCTCGCCTTTGTCACTCTTTAAAGCAAAAATCGAAGAGACGACATGTTCAATTAAATAAACACAAGATGTAAAAAATTGACAAAGACTCAAAGGGGCTAGTTTGATTGTTATATCGCAACACAGAACATGGTTTTGCTTATATATAGAATAGAAAGACCATGAACCAATTCTTATCTTTAACCTATTGACCAAACGACAAGAATTATTTTTTGGCATTGTATTTCGTGAAGACAATAGTTCGTGTGCTGTATTTATGAAATTGAAAAACATACACAGTTTTTTAAGAATTGAATCGTTTGATTTTATAATCTGAAAACTTTCCAAATATTATTTCTTTTAATTACTTGAGTTAGTCCGTATAAATATTATTAAATTATGTTTTTTTTAACATTTTTTTATTGTGTTTATTGCAGTTTGTTTCTTGAACAAATTTTTAGTTTTTGAACACGAATGTTTTTTTGAAAATTGATTGTATTATTGTCGATCTCAGATAAAATAAATTTTATATATTTTTTTTTTGCACACATCTTTTTTTATTTTATCTTTTTGTGTTACTCAAAGATAAATATAGCCACAGACCTTAACAGTTGACAACTGCTTGTTGTCTTATGCTTTTAATGTTTTGTTTTTTTATATAAAGTTTTTGTTCTCGACACAAATTTTTTTTTTAGATACTAATTCTGATGTAAAAACAGTTTTCTTTTTCAACGAATATTCGATACATGAAAAAAAATCAACAATCAATTTCCAAATAAAAAAAAATAAAAACAAAATAAATTTCTCCTGTCGAATAAAACATTTTTTTCTAATATATATATACACCATTTCTTAGTTGAAGTTAAATTATAAAAACCACGTTTTTAGTTAATTAAGAAAAAGTTTAAAATTTTATAAATATCTTATATATATTTTTGAACTATAATCAACATAAACTTCGATTTTCTCTAGCTGTAAAAACAAACGAAACCCATCGAAGGCCTTTTTATAACGTAAAATGGGTTAAAATTTTTTTTGTGAGAGAGGAGGGAGAAGCTAATTCTGCGACTTTAGAGAGTCACAAAATATAAACTACATTTTTGTTAAAAACGATTAATTTGTTATATTAAAAATATAATTTTTTTGTAAAAATTTATTTTTAATGAGAAAAAGATGAAGTTGGATCAAAATTTTAAAATTTTTAAATTGATGTGATAATAAATTCTTAAAACTTGAGTTTTTCTAGTAAGTGTGATTCAAATTTCAAAAAAACGTTTTTCTTATGAGTAAAAAAACATTATTAAGAAAACACAGTTTTTTTGAGTCTTTTTAGTTTTGATAGATAATCTTGATTATCGTTATGTGATCTTCTGTTTATCAGACTCTATTTTCGTGCTTTCAAAGCAAATTTGTCGTTATTGAGTTTAAAACAACAGAAAATTGATCGTTTTATATTCGATATTTTGTAATCGACACAAATTGGCAGCTTTTCTAAAATTTTACTCAAAAAAACTGTGCGTGTTATTTCATATATATTCTATTCACAAATCTAAAAAGTGAAAAAAATATGAAAGCTTAGAGACCTAAAAAGCTTCGTTTACATCACAACCTTTACGCATTTCAACAGAAAACACAAAAAAGTCGTTGGAATTTGTTCATTTTTTTTGAAAACAAATGCAAGTACAATCTGAATAAAAACAAAAACAAATTATAGAGTCAAAAATACATCTAAAAATATTACAAGTCGATAAAATATGCTGACTCTTTTTGATTTTAGTAAAAGTTTTTTTTATATATTTTTTTAAATCTAAAGACCACTAAAAACGCGTTTTAAAAGATTAGGAACAGAACAAATAAGAACAGCCAAATAATAAAAGACAAGAAAACATCTTTTGTTTAGACAAACTAGGAGTAGAAAAGTTTTTATATCGACGCAAAATAAAAATAAATTGAAAATATTCGCCAAGCCATACGAAACGATTGAGACGCAAATACTTTCCTTCGAAAAAGTTTTTATGTTTGAATCAAACTTAAGTTTTTAAAATTATTATCTTTGTTTTTATTTAATAAACACGTCTCTTTATTGCGGAAATGACATATATATATTATAAAGTTAATCTTTAGGGTTAAATGGGAGTTTTTCTCACGAAAAATTTATTTTTTTTTTATAAATTTTTTATAATTTTTTTGTTTCTCATAAATAAGTTTTGTTTTTTTTATTAAACAGCTGTTTTAAACTAATTATGTTTTGTTAACTAAAAAAACTCCTCTAAATAATTTATTTAACTCGTCGCAAATGCGGTATTTCGTGTAATTTTTTTTTGAAGGTTGTCGTTTGTGTCTTTTACAAATTTAAACGACGTTTTAGTCGTTTTTATTATTTGGGTTCTCGAATTTGATGTATTTTGTGAAAGTGGTTCAATAGACCACGCATGTTTTGTAAATCTTTTTGACTGGTTTCAGGGTTAAATGAGGTTTTATTTGTACAAACAATATAGCGCTTAAAACCTAATTTATTTAAGTTTTTAAATCTTTTCGTTTGGTGTTATAGCGTTGATTCTTTTGTCGAGTTTTTTTTGAGATTTTCTCCTACATTTCTTTTTGTGTTCGTCGAAATGAGAGTTTATAAAAGATATTTTATGTCTATCTAGAATTTATTCTATACATTATATTTGTTCGAATTTACGACTGATGTTATATTTGGTTTTGCTTGTGATTGTTTTCACTGGGTTCTATTATGTTTTTTTATTTTTTTGTTTTTTTTAATGTATTGGTTTATTTTTAAAGTGTCTATGATCGTGTGAATTAGTAATGCTATGACACACGGTATATTTTTTTATTTTTTTAACTGATGTAGATTTTATTCAATCATATATTATTATTCTGATAAAAGTGATCAGGTGTTAAAAAAAAACGATTTCTCTTTGAATTCTTTGATGTTTTGTGTTGAAAGAGCCATTGAACCGCTCAATATTGCTATGGGCTCTTTTTAAAGTACATTTTCATGATATTGCTACATTATTGACAGTTAAATGTTTTTTAAGTATATCGTGTTCTTGTATATATGAAATAATTTCGCTATAAATCTTAAGTTCGCGTAGTAGTTATGTTTTGTTTATGATGATATATCTTAGTTTACAAAAATAAAATTTGCTTAAGTTTATAATACATTTTTACAAATTTTTTCTAAGTCAAATATTGTAAAAAAAAAAAAGCCACGCCGAAGACGAATAGTTCGCAGTGTAGTGTCTTTTATTTAAGTATATCTTGTAATATAATACTACTAGATCGCGCTTTTGAATGTTTTTTCAATTAATTTTGATTTGATTATGAGATATATATGTATTTTATTGTATTTTTTATGATTTGCTTACGTAATATATAAAGCTCTCTCATACAGTAAGATTAATATTCTATAAATATATAAGTAAGATAATTATTATAAACTAACATCTAAATGTTATAAAATTAAAAATTTTTCAAACACTGGGATAGTATTTCTGTCATTATAATCTTAATTATGAAAACTTATATTATAAATCAATTAAGAAAAAATATTTACCCAAATACACGCCAAAAGTTAACTGAACTTCATTTTTAATTATCAATTGATAATCGAGCAATTCTTTTGTTTATTGCTGCTGCAGCGATAAAGACAAAACCGACGTGCAGACACATTTAGTCTTTTTTTAATGTTTATCTTTTTCATTAAATTGTTTGGCTTGTTTGTTTTAGTTCAATTTTGAGTATAAAGGCGATACTAAAACGTGTGTTTACGCTGTTTTGAAATATAAATTAAAAAAATATTATAAAATGTCTTAATTTTTGTTAAATTTTTTCGTATAATTAATATTATAATGTGAATTACTTAATTAAGATTATAATATAAGCTATCTAATTAATATTATAGTGTAAAATACTTTAATTAAAAATATAATGTGAATTACTTAATTAAAATTATAGTGTAAAATACTTTAATTAAAAGTATAATGTGAATTACTTAATTAAAATTATAGTGTAAAAAAACTAAGAAAAAATAAATTTAATAAATAAAAAAATTTTTTAAACACACAGTTTCATTAAAGCAAAACCTTTTTCATTGAATAATAAATTATCATTATTTAATTAAAGCTGTCATCTATTAAATTTAAACATAACTTTATTTTTTAAATTTATTTTTGCTTAATAAAACACAAGAAAGTAATTAGAATCAGTGTTTCAAAAAAAGAACATAAATAATTTTCACGTGAAATTGAGTTTTTCCCTGAATATTTTTCTGTATAGTTTTAATTAAAAAACAAAAAATAAACAATAGACAAAAACACCCATTAAATTGTAAAAGACTTTTAAGTAAATAAAATGGCGTGATAAGTTAATAAAAAAAAAAGACCTTTTTAATATAAAAGGTTTTTAATTTAAATATTTGTTTTTCTAAAATTGATAAATACATTTAAATGAAAAAATCACTGTCGCTCCTTAACATAAAAAGACAATTTTTCCAGTAATAGAAGGCCTTTTCGTATATAGAAAGAAGCCAGTCAGTTAATAAAAAGAAACTAACTCCTGGATAATACAGACTTTGTTTTTATTAAAAATCTATTTAAATTTCACTTTATTAATTTTTTGTATATAATGCGGTATAAGAGTCATTTTCGCTTTTCAATCAACTCATATAAATATAGGCTTTAACTAAAGCCAATTTTAAATTAGATAAAAACAAGCATTGAGACTTACTATATAAACATTTTATATAAGTAAATATAAATAATATATCATTAAAAAATACAATTAAAAAAAATAAAAAAGGTAATATATCACTAAATTAAACAATTTCAATATAAAAAACTCTTTGATAAACAACCCCTCATGATGCAATATATTACAGACTACTTCAGTTCAATATTAAAGAAATACAAACCAAAAAATAAAACCACAAAAAAACCTAAAACTATAACGACAGAACCAGAAACTGCAAGCCTAGTTTCATCAGTAAAAAAAAAGATCGTGAATGAATCAAAGCGTTCAGCTACAGTAATGTGTAGCAAGAAACCGATATCTAAAAACACATTATTAGTAACAGAGTCAGCTTACAAGAAAAATGTAACTAATAGTAAGCCAATATTCAAAAAACAAACATCGCCCACTTTATCAGCGTTTTCGAAAACTGAAAAACTACTTAATCAGTATAATATACCTAATGAGTATAATCAAAAGGTTAATGATGTTTTTAATGAAAACACAATTATTATCGATGACACAAAATATGAAGTTTTGAATGAAAAAAGTGCAACTCTAATGAACTGTATTAATGACAGTATAAATTTTAGTAATTCTATTACACTCATTGAAGAACCAGTTGAGCCTTTAGTTGATAATAAAAAATATATCACATCTGATAAAAAAGTAAAAACAGTTATAAAAAAAGCAGATAATATTCAATATAAAGATAATTTAAACAAAGGTACAAAAAATATAAAAAGATCTTCGTTAACTTTGGACGCAAACCTTACCGACATAAATAATGTAAAAACTACTATAAAAAGCCACAGATCGGTTTCAACAAAATCTTCTAAAAGTTACAAAGCCATAAATGTTAACAGCCTGTCAAAGCCCAACACGTTAATAGCAAAAAATTTGAAAAACAGTAAATTAAAACCTATGTCAAAAAAAAATGTTGTGAAAATTAAAAAGCCTTTAATGTGTTCAAAAACCACTAGCACTAACTCTACTGTTGTTGCTAGTAAGAATCCTAAGACAATTGGTAGTTTTAGGACTAAATATAGTATGAGAAAGAGAAGCAGTTTTAAAGCAAGACGTCAAGTGTCGCTAACTAAAGAGTCAAGTAGTGAAGATGATAGTAATTATGAAAACAATAGTTTTAATAACATGTATTCATTAAGCCTGTTTGAAGTGGTTATTGATAATATGTCTTCTGACAATAATATACCTATATATAAAGAAAGCCAATGTAGTGACGATCATAATGAGAGCAGTGGATACATACAGAAACGACCACGAATACATTTAGGAGCAAAAGTGAAAAAGAAAAAGCCTAATATAAAAATAAATAAACGATTTAAAAAAAACCATTCATCAATGAAAAAACTTGATAAGTTCGCAAATAAAAATCAACTGTCTGAAGAAAACTACTCAGATAAAATATACTCAGAAGAAATCAAGAATGCACCGTGTGATAATGCTTCCTTTATTAAACAAGAGAATATAACAGAAAGTGAAAAAATCGAAACTCATGAAAACAACAGCTTTTCAAAAAATGAACATTCATCTATTTTCCGTTCCAAGTATTATGATGACATAGATTATAGGAGAAGACAGATGCTTCGACAAATCTTTTTTTGTAGTGAAAGCAACTCAAGTGATAAAATTAGCGAAACTTATACAAACACCATGTGCTTCAAAGACGAAAAGCCCTTAGAATACTTTGAGCTTAACAAGGGGCCTACTGCTCATAAAAACACAAATACACAAGAACTTTTAACGGATGATAAAAAAAGTCATCTTTATAAATCTCAGCAACATGTTAAAAAAACCAATGTTCATAAATATATCTCTGCTCCTGAAAAAATTCCAGCTTGTAATATCTCTCCTTATATTGCCTCAATTCAAAAGAAAATTGAACAACAAGAATCTGTTCTGTGTAATCTCATGTATGTTGATGTTATGCCCAATGGAAGTTGCATTCGTCTTGATATAGATGAAATTATTGCTTATAAGCTAGAAATGCTTGCATATAAGTCACAAGCTGTCGATGATGATACTTCGTATAATAAAAACAGTCGTGTTGTTAACTCTTAAAAGAATTTTTGTTTTTTCGTATAATGTTTTTCGATAAATAAAAACTGATGTTCTTAAAGAATTTTTTTTTGATTAGTTTTAATAAAAAAATGTGTTTTTTAATTGTTTATATAATAATCTCCATTGAGTTTTTTTACAAACACATAGTAAAAACTTAGTTTAAAAGCAATAAAATAAAAAATCTTTTAATGTAAATATAGTTAAACTGTTGTTTATCAAAAAGATTTTTTTTCAAACAATTATATATACATAAATAAACGATAATTTTTTTTCCACTTATTGTTCGTTTGCTTTCTAAGTCTTTCTCGTGTTTTACAATGTACACATTAAGTTCTTTTTCTGATTGAAGGGAAAACGACTAAAACTACACAAAACATTTTTGTCGAATGTTTTATTATTATCAAGTAAATTGTCTGTTTTGATCATATAATCAACAAATTTACATTAGCAAACATAGTGACTAAGCGTTCTATCAATGAAAAACTTGGGTAAAATCGGCTTTGGGAGGGATAAAAAAGTTGGGTCTAAAATAAAAAATACCATAGAAACAAGAACAACATTAAAGAAGAAATTACAAAATGCTTACGCCGTCTTCTTGTTCTGCAGTGAGAGTGGGTTAATTAAAAAAATCATAACTGTAAATTTTGCAGAAAAAGAATGATTTTAATCACCCATCACAGAGAGGACGGTGTAATCTGGGCCTGTTGGTCTTCTAAATGTTAAAAGTTTAAAAGAGCAATTCGACATAACACGATTTTTTCAGGTATAAAAATACCCTTAAAAAAATTGTTCAAGTTATGTACGAAAAATGCCAGAAAACGAATTTAAAAGCAATAAAACATGAATATGGCATCGAATATAAGGCCATTAATTCAGTAATTGCTATAATAAGAAAAAAAATTACGAAAAAATTTTCGCAAAAAATAGAAGATATTGGGGAGATTGTGGAAATTGATGAGACATGAGTGTCGAAGAGGAAGTTTAATAAAGGCAGGCTGGTGGGAAATATGTGGTGTGTGGGCGGTATTTCGAGAGAAACCAAAGCCTTTTTTTTCGAAGTCGTTGAGACAAGAAATATGGCAAATTTGGACAAAA
>SBJP01000246.1:0-20079 GCA_014805705.1 Cucumispora dikerogammari | reverse complement strand
TCTTTTTTTGTTCTTTCTGGTTTGGACATGGAAATTAATTTTTTGATATTTTTTTACAAAAAATTTAATTATTCAAAAAAAGGTTTTCGGCATTTTCGGAATTTAAAGCCGAAAATGCTAAGTTTCGGCATTTGGTTGTCCTACTTATAACATAACTTTAATTAAAATATTTTTATTAACACATATACGCGGGGTTCGAAGTTAACACTTAGACAAAAATGGCAATTGTTGTTAATATATGTTTCTCCAAAGAATGATCAGATAAAATTATTTTTTTTAAAAATACGAATAGCATGTTATAATATTGAGATTCCTTTGTTTATAGATCACGAATCGGTTTTTAAAGCCCGTTTTTTCATGATGCATCTTTTGACAAAAACCCAAATAAAAATATACACAGCTTTTCAAGTACAAGCATTCTGTTTAAAAAACTAAGGTGTCTTATTTATATATAAAAAGTGTTTTTTGATAAAATAATGAATAAAAGCTTTCGCACTTTTATGAGAAGTTTAAAAATAAAAGTAAAATAGCAGGCAAGAGATAAAAAACAAATACGCTCGATAAAATATGAAAAACAGCTAGTATATACGAAAACTTGATTTCTCACGTCATAACAATCAAAATCTAATCAATTTGTTGATTTTTGAATCGAAAACAGATGATATAAAAATTAAAGTGTAAACCAGTGATATATATGATGTGCCGCAAGATAAAATGAAAAAAAATCAATGTGTTTAGAAGAAAAAAAAGTACTTAATAAATTTTTATCGGCATTAAAATGACATTAGAACGTTTTGAGAATAAATAGAAAAGTTTTGCATCGATCAGAATTACAAACTACTTTATTCGAACTCTTTTGAAAAATATTGAGCTCCGAAGTGCTATAAATCACGAAATATTTCGGAAAGCCGATGAATCGAAAATAAAAAGCTCTCTTAATATTTTTCAGAAATTAAAGAAATTCACGGTAACAACAACATTATTAATATTAGCGAAGCCAGGCTCTACATTAAACCTATAAACACTCTTAAATACTGAAAGTGTGATAAAAATAACAGGCAGAATATTATACAAATAAACACGAGCTATTGCGATGTTGCATGTAAATGGTAAGTGAAGTTTTTTAGACACTTTAGTCGTTAGTGTGACAGTTAACAATCGTGCGCTTAAATATAAAAATTTTGATAAATTGAAAGTTGTTTATAAAAAAATAGCAACACAGGTTATTAAAAAACTTTCTTACGAGCGTATGAAAGCAAATATCGATCGAATAATTATTTAAAAAAAATTTTCTATGATATTGAACATTTTTTCGAGTCACAAAATTGACATTTGTTTATGCTTTGAATTTATATACTTCCATTAATTTTCATAAATATTTTACAAACCTCTTGATATAGGGGTAATAAAAAACTTTAAGAATAAATGTTATGTGTATTTAAAAAATGATATTTTGAATAAAGAAGAGATTTTTGATTAAAATACAGTGATGTTTAAAAGTTAATTATTTTTTATGTTGGCGAAACATGAATATATGAAGATATATAAACCTTATCAATAAAGAGATGTTTTTGGGCTATTGAAAAAAAAAGTTTAATCTTGAACGTCATTGAAGAGGAATTTTTGACTTTTGAAAGTACAAGTTTTTCAATAGTATAATCAGAGTTGTAGAATTGTTATGAAGTTGCAGAAGACAAAGTTACAAAGATTTGATTTTAATATTCGACACATATCTTATAAAGATATTATTGTTAAGTGTAACGAACTAGATATAATACAATAGAGTATATTTCTGTGTTTTATAAAGGTTTTTTGAAATTGAATATAACAATACAGTTTAATTTTTTAAAAAAAATAATAAAAACACTTTTATAATATATTTTCTTCTTAAATAATTATTATTTTTTTATAAAATTATTCGATTTCTTTCAACTATAGGCTCATTTTTTTTCAAAAAAGGCGTTATTCTTGAAGCTTATTGTAGTTCTGTTTTTTTTACAAAATTTCACACAACTAAAAATCATCTTTTACCTAGCAAAAAAAACACCTTTGTGTTTTTTAACATGAATACTGTACTAAATAACTATCTCCGCTTTTAAAAACAAATACCTCATTTTTTTATTTTAGTAAAAACACAAATGTTTTTTTAACAAAAATAAACCCGACCTATTTGTCTTCTTTATTCAGTCTAAAAACTATTACTTAATATATTATTTTCATTATCGAACAACAAAAGATCTCTGGTTAAAAATTTAATATTCAAAAAAAGCAATGGCTGTTATAGGTCGTATTATTGCGCTTTACAGTTGAGACAGCTCACTCATGTGTTATCACATAAAAAAACCTTAACAAAAAACAATACTTTTTAATATATACTGAGAGGCTTTATATGAGAAACGACAGTGGCAAAAAATATAATTGTTTTTGGTAGTGCTATGTGACTTTAGACTGTCTAAAAAACAAAGAAAGGTTTTTTTAAATTCGACGAAACAAAATTTTCAAAAAACTGATTGAAATAATGTTCGCAAACGTAAAAAAACAAATTTTTTTTTTTGCAAAATCAATAAAACGATCGTACCGACTTCAAAAATTACACTTTTTTATATATATAATTTTTATATATAACACATATTCTTAAATTTTGTAAACATTCCATATTTCATTATACTGGCATTATCCGACGACACATAAAAAACACTACAGTCAAAAATTTGATAAACTAAAAAAAAACATTTCAACAAAAAAACTTTTTTTTAATAAAAAAGAACGACGATAAGGGCTTTTTAATTAAGTAGCCAGTAATTAAATTTTTTTGTTTTTTAAAAAAACTTCGATTATTCGATCAAATAAACTTAAATATTTCAAATCATAATCACAACAAAAATTGTTAAGTTTATTTATACAATAAATAGCATTCCAGTGTTCAACAATAAATTCTTTTTTCTTCAAAGTCTCTTTGTTTTTCATATCTTCATCGTTAATACACTTAAACGATATTATCTATATAAACTGAGTTTACGTCTTTAAACTTTGAAAACGAGTCGTCATCTTCAGCTTTATAAATAGTATGATTTTGCATTCATTGTTTTGAACTTTATTGTCTTTATTTAATGAAATTTAAAAATTATAAGAAGCTTTTTTCAAACAATTATATATAGTAGTTACACAACGCTTACTGGAGATTCACTGTATTTTGACTAGAAACATAAAACTTAAAGTTTTTCTAGCAATGTCTGGTAGTTTATATCATAGTCAAAAAATGAACATTATCTTAAAACAAATTTTTTTTCTTATATTTAAAAATTTTTATTGTTACCCGGTCCAATGAATGTACTTTCGAAATAGTGTCCTTGACAAAAAAAAAAGTATATTTTAAAGCAGGTTTTATTTTAAAAGTGATAGTAGTTTTAACTAAAAGTAATAAATTTTTTCTTTTATTTAGATTTAAATTCAATTTCCTCTAGTGTTCAACAAAAACATTTCAGCACAATCGCGGTTTTTGCTGTTTTTATACACTATATTCTTTAAAAGATTGTTTTGTTATTCATTTATCTCAATTTTTTTACTTTACAAACGATCAGTGGCTTTATTTTAACACCGACATAATTACAGCACAATAATAATGTTTTTCTTTCTTTTTGTAGTTAATTGTTTTTTATAGTATATCTCTAAAATAATATGGTTCTATCAGCGCAACTACAGGTGACATCGTTTTTATATTCTAATATTTTTTTTCAAAAAGCTCTTAATATTTTGTCAGTTTAGTAAACTAAATGAGTTATTCGTCGTACATGTAATTATAGATTTTATTCTATATTATAATTTATATATTTTAATCTATATATAGCTCCACAGCGTGTTTATTAAAATAGAATTTTAGAACAGCTGTTAGGCCTTTTGCTGTAATATATCATTTTTTACAGTATGATTAAACTCTCTTTTATTTTTAAACCAATTGGAAAAGCTAATCGTTAAAATGATCCTGTAATTTTGCGCCAAGTGGTCTTATTAAAAAAGCGCCAAAATTATCATATATAAATTCATTCAAGTCATAATATACTATGAAAAACCATGAACGAAAACGAAATGTAAATATAATATACAGAAACTTTATGTTGACAATGATAATCGCAAACGAATTACTAAACAAACTACGAAATCACAACGAACGACGGAAAGAAAACTAATCTAAAACAGACTAAATTAAACTAAACTATACGAAACTATACGAAAAGAACGCCGAACAAAACAAAACGAAAAATGAAACAAAACGAACAAAACATGAAAAAAAACAAGAGAAAAACTAAACGAAGCATGGATATCAAACACCCAGGTAAAGTTGCTCTTTTTTTTCTTTTTTATTAATTTTTATATTTTATAATTGCAGGCCTTTTTCAATACAGGCTACTCAAGACGATGGAGTAAATTGATTCATTTCTGCGACTAGTATATGCTAGGTCTTTTGTTGTATAGTATCATTTGTTACAGTTTCGTTAAACTTTCTTGCATTCTTAAGCTAAATGAAAATATTTTGTTTTAAACGCAAGATTTTTTCTAAAGTATTCTGTTTCTTTTGTTCTCGTTTTAGGAATGCAGCTCTTTTCGAGTAAATTGTTGCTTAATTGTCTCTTTTTATTGCAATATTTTATGGATGAAATTGATTGAATTTTTAAAAATTTCTTTTTATGACTTCCAGTGTACAGCGGGTATTTTGCGAGGGATCTAAAATGAAAGCGTGTTTTTCTTAAATTGTGTATAATATTTCAATTTTGATATTGTTATTTTATTTTTTATGGAGCTCAGATCAGCGTCGGCCTTTACGTTTTCGATTGTTTGTTTTTTTAAACAAGGTGGTTTTTTTATTATCTGTTTAAAAAAACTAAGCTTTTCTTTTATGTTATAAATTCTGCTTTATATAAAATAGAAATGATGGTTTTTTAAACGATTCATAACACAAGCTACATTGCAGAACTCCTGCTTCTATGTATTGTAAAGGCCTTCAAAATATTATACAGTGTTTTTAAATATAAACAAATTCTTTTCTCTTTACCGAGTCCGATTCTATTTTTTCGATTTTAAAAAAAACATAAAAAAAAAGTGAAGTTTTTTCTTTAAAAGTAAAGAAAAAATTCACTTAATTTCAGTTTCCAAAAAAAAATTTCATTGAAAAAGCAAAAAAATCAAACATGATATTATATAAGACTATCCAATCATTTAAAAAAATCTTGGCTGTATTATAGCCACGTTCATAAAACATAAAAAGACACAAAACACAGACAAAAAAAACCGATTATAAGCAAACCACCACACATTTTGACTAAAAAAAGCAAAATTAATGTAAACATATTCGTATTATCTAATTTGTCTGTGGAGCAGATAAACTCTTTATAATTTAAAAAAAAACAGAGTTAAAAAAACAAGATTGTTTGCGGGTTCAAATATCCGTAGGGCACTTGGAAAAAAATACGTAATCTATTAAAAACCACTTCGTGTAGAATATTAAAAAAAACAACTTTGAACTTGAGAAACATTTATATTAATATATAATGAAAGCTTTTTACAGCGACAAAAGCTTTTTTTTTACTGGCGTTTTTAAAAAACAATATTTTATTCTAAAACTAAGGTTTCGTTGAACGTTTTTATAATCTACATAAGAGAAGTGAGATCATATCGAAAAATCTTTTATACAGTCTTATATTTATATTCTATGTAAACTTGTCTCTAAACGATTTTACTCAAGAATATATGTTTTTTTTATATATTAATTAACTTTTTTAAAAAATTATAATGTTTTTGTTGAGTATTAATTTTAAAAATTAGATAAATTAATAGAAATATAAAATAAAGTTTCTACATAAACCTGTAAAAAACAAACGAATAAATGATAAAAAAATTAAAAGTTTATAAGACAATTATATATAACCACAAGTTCATATTATCAAAACAAGACTAAAAAAAATATAATTCTGAAATTTATAAAAATATTAATTTTCTCATTAAAAAACTTAAGTGTTAAATTAATAAAATAGGTAAATATTTAATTAAAATTTTTTATATTTAATTTTAATAAACTCACACGATTTTCAAAACAATTAAACAAAATAAAAAAATTTTATATTCACTGGTTTTCACAAAATTTTTTTTACTTTATTTTAGTATATTAATTCATTTGAACATTCATATATTATAATATCAAAATAATCTGCTTATTGTTTTTTTAAATTTTTTTATGTAAAAAGTTATTATTTCCTCTTCTAAATATGATGTATGTTTATATTTAAATATTTATTTGAATCAGTTTTGTGCATAATAGCATTTAAGAGCTATTAATGCGTCATGCAGGCCATAATACATCGACATCGTTTGCATAAAACCCGTCGATCTTTAAAAAATGTAACTTTGATCTGCATAAAACTTGTATAAGAAACGACAAAACTTAATTAAATTTGTTTTTTTAATACTATTATATTAGTCAAAAAAATAAGAAAAAAAACACAGCACACTGCTTTCTCGAGTGATCGCTCGCCTCAATACTCACAATGCTCATACTAACTTAACTTCGGAGATCAGACGGGTTCCGGTGCTTATCAGTAGATATGGCCGTGTTAGTCATACAGTGACATGCTAATATTAAATAATGCATTTCGTTTTGCATCAATTTCATCTTAATAAATAAAGATGAGTATTAATTTATTTTTACAATTGCGTACAAATCGGCCAGTTATGCTCTAAAAATGCGGTTTTTTAAAACTCTTCAAGAGTTACTTCTTTTTATATTAATAATTCACTTAATGAAGTAAAGAAAAACAACAAATTATTACAAAAAGTTTAGAAATAAATATATATATTTAAGGAAGCTTTTTTCTTTTAGTTATATATAACAACCAATTAAAAGACTTAAATAAAAACATAGAAAAAATAACTATGACACTGGAAGAAGAAAAAGAAATAAAACAATACAAGAAACAAATTCAAGCTCTCCAGAGGGAACTAAGACAAAAAGAAATTATAATTGAGTCTTTAACAACTGTTATAGAGAAAAAAAGATTTTCAAAGAGTGAAGAAAGTTCTTCTAGTGAACATAAAGAAAAAATCCGTAAAACTTCAATATCCGAAGAAGTGAGCAAATTGAATATTAATGAAACACCTACTATTAAGGAAGACACTTTGCCACAAAAACCACAAGCCCTGGAGCCTTCAATTACGGATTTTTCTAAAGGGTTTAGTAATTTCGGAGTTTCAGCCTCACCAATAAATACTCTCCCGAAAAAACAGAATAAACGAGCAAAATTTGCAGCCGTAGCGCCCATTAAACCACAAGAGAATAATAACTTGATCAAAGAAGTTCAAGAAACAAAAACGACCTTCCACCAGCCCAACACGCTAGAAAAAACACCGTCGCAAATAAAAACTGAAAATAAAGCCGTGCTCACATTCCCCATTAAAGGAACGAGAAAGAAATATTCGATAACTGGAACTACACCACCATTTCAACGGATTATATTAAACGAAAACAGTTGTTTCGAAGATTTTTTAGCAGTTTTAAACAAGAAGAATATTTTGAACGAATTGCTCAGAAAGTTTTGTAATCACAATAGACCTTCTTTTGGAGCAAAACAAACCCAACTAGACACTAGAAAGGTTTTAAATGACATGTTAAATATAGAAACACACGCAGATATAAAAACCTACCTTGATTCAAACAGGGAAGGGCTATATAGGCATCTAATAAGAAATCTTAATAACTTTAGTTTAACAGAAACGGTGGCCTTCTATTTAATATTTGTTAAGGGTCTAAACTCATTTGAACGAACTGTGATTTTAACTGATTTTTTATTTTATTCAGCGTCTACAGACTTTTTTATGTTTGTTATGTTAATTGTTATTTACCCATTCGATGAAGTTAAATCTCAAGAAAACGAAATGTTCAAGTGTATTTTAAAAAATGAAATTAAAGAAATTGATGAATCAAACTGTTTTTCTATTGACGTTCCGGGGAGAAATTTCTCGTTAAAAAGTTTAATTAATTTTATTAGAGAAATTTACAGATTAGAAAACTACGATTTATCATCGCATTTTCAAACAAACGTATTTTCCAAAATACAAATGAGATCCAAAAAAATCGAAGCTTCTGATATTTTATATTTAGAAGAGTTTAAAACTTCCTTTTTAATTAATTCTGTTTATATAGGGGCTGAGCAATCATTAAATACAATTTTACAGCCCCTTATACTCTCAAAAAACAATGAAAAAGACCCATTAGCGTATTATTTAATTGGAAATTTTTTACTTGTTTTTCTAAAAAACTCAAAGTTTAAAGAAACTGAAATGTTTAAAAATTTACTTTCTTATATAGAAAAAGGAATGGGGATCAGTTGTGTAAATAATATCTGTTGTAAGATGTTAAATTGTATGGGTATCTATTATTGAGTGAAAAAACATGTCTTAATATTAAACTGTGTTTTTTTAATAAAGTAACAAAAAATATAAACAAAACATGCTTGGAAAATTTAGAGTATCAGACCGGAAATATAAAGAGACTATTAAATTTATAACAAAATCATGGCTCCCTTATATTATTAAAGTGTTCCTATTGTTTAGTATGGAACTTTTATTTAATTTTATTCGGAAACCGAAACTATCTGCTTACAGTGAAATAAGAAACAAAAAAATTTTAGTTACAGGGGGTACTGGTGGAATTGGATCAGAATTGATTAATGAGCTTAAAAAACATAATAAACTATTTATAATTTCGAGGTCATATGTTGCTGATAGTTCTTTCATAAAATATTTGATTGTGGATCTTGAAAAATTGGATATTAACAACGTTTTATTTCAGCTCAAAGGTGTAAAAATAGATATTTTAATTTGCGCAGCCGGTGTTCTGGATACAAGCGACTTGTATAGAAACTATTCCATCAATTATTACGCCCACAAAACACTTGCTTTAGCTTTGGGAGTCCCCAAGGTATTGATTGTATCGAGTTGTGTAGCGCTTACAGTCAATGTTAAATTGGAAGATCTAAGAGTTGCTCGAAAGAGGGATATTTGGTATGGTAAATCATATGCAGAAAGTAAATACTTGCTTTTTTCATTAGCTGAACAGCTAGTTATAAAAGGGGTCGATGCTGTATTGGTTCATCCAGGGATAATAAACACAGGGTTGTTTGGAAATCAAACTAATATTGTTGAAAAAATACTGAAATTGTTCATTAAAAGCTGTGGTATAAGTAGAAAAAGAGGTGCAAGTAATATTCTGAATAGTTTATCTTACTTATCGCAACAACGAGTGAAAAATATTACGTTTTTTTATTTAGATTTAAATATTCGAATGAAGTATAGAGACTCAAAATGGGAGGTGGAATAATTTTAATGAAAATATTTGGTTTATTGTACCCTAGGCTTTTTTTTATTTAAGATGTTTATTTTAAAAAACTTCCCCTCTTTTATTCGAAATATGTTATCTCTAATATTCTAATATGACAGTATAATGTGTTTTTAAATGTGCTTTGATTCGGTTATGGTCTATATTTTATCTTAAAAAACGACACCGCCATACAAAGACATCATTAAAAAAACAGTTTATGTTTTTTTCTTTATGGAAAGTTACAAGAAAAGTTATCAGTTAAATAAATAAAAAAAGACGAAATAAGCGAAACGAATGAGGAAATCGAATATAAGAAAAGATTGCATTTCTGTATAAGTCGATATTAAGTCATTACTATCAAGTTTGCCTATCTATATTTTTAATAGTTTTTCTTCCTTATTTTTTTCGTTAGTTATTGCACGTTATATTCCGGCTCATTCATTGCTACTACAAGAAAGTTTCTTTATACCTAGACATATAAACTATAAATCTCGACCTCAATTCAGTCTATCAATGTTTTTTATGTGATATTTGTAATTTTATCTGACACCTTAGTTTTCTTTGGTTATAGGATTACTCAAACTATATGATTTCACTTTCAAAATGAGAATAGACTATTCAAAATGTGAAGTAAAACTATAAACAAAAAAAAATAAAACAGCTGGTGTTTATTATTAAAATGTCATGTCTATAAGGAATATTCATCGAACCGTTTCTGTATGCATCATTACAAACTGATCTAAAAAATAATGTAATCAAGTCAAGACTCTAGAAAACAACGATGCTATTGTACTCTGTCTTTGTGATATAATATTGTGACGTGCCCGTTTTGACTAAAATCTCGCTCGTCTATAATTAATATAATAAATGTTTTTTATTAAAAAACACGTTATAATCTTGTTTAAGGCTTAATATAGTCTGGCCATGCGCTCTTGTTTTATTTAATTTTAAGTAACAAAACAATTTTAAATAAAAATTGTTAAGGAAAAATTCATACTGGGCTTCTTCGCCTTTGATACTATTGCATTTCACATCACTCCGCTGCGTTTCACATTTCTTAAAAACCATATTTGATTTCAAAATGCGCTTTACATCACCCAAATGTGTTTCACAAAACCCAAATGTGTTTCACAAAACCCAATTGCGCTTCACAAAACCCAATTGCGCTTCACAAAACCCAATTGCGCTTCACAAAACCCAATTGCGCTTCACAAAACCCAAATGTGTTTCACAAAGCCCAATTGCGCTTCACACCTTTTATTATAATTTAGTTAAGTAAAAAACATTAAAAAAATAAAACTTTATAAAAAAAACATTCAATTTTTTGTGTTTAAACGATGAACACGCGCGTATTGTTTACGAAAAAACTTATAAAACATATAAAAAAGAGTCTGATGAGCGAATTTAATAAAAAGGATATATTTTGAGAAGATAATAGAGAGTTAATGTGGGTTTTTGCGCCTTTCTGTGCAACAGTAACCAAAAATAACTAGAAAACGTTTATTGTAGGAGAGACTAAAGATTTTCGGTTAATATTTACTAAATTGTCTTTACTTATACGAGATATTATAAACTTTTACTTAATTATATTATAGTAAATGGTGTAAAACGCATTTGAAAACAAAATATGTTTTTGAAGATGTGAAACGTGGCCGGGTGATGTGAAATGCAGGAATACTCGTCTTTAATTTAGTACATAACTTTTAATGAGAAAAATATTAGTCCGAGTTAAAAATTTGTTTGCAAAGAAAAGAATTTTTGACTTGTATCTCAGCTAGTGTAAATTTTTGACTTTTTTTTCATGCGAGTGTAAATATTCGAACTAGGTCTCAGATGAATGAAATTTTTTGATTTTTCTCATAGATAGATGTAAATATTGGTTCTATGTCTCTAATAGTTGTAATTTTTGAACTTTAGTCAACAACGAACGAAACAAAAAAAATCTAGCGCTGATATACTCGTTTTTTTCAATATGAGTATAATTAATTATATAGGCTTCAAATAGACAAACTCAGCTGATAATAAACTAAAAACAATGACGATAATAAAAACTATGTTAGAATATTAGAATAAAACATTCGAGAAACATAACGATATTACAGAACATGATATATTAGTTTCGTTAGAATCGAATCAAGATTTTTTAATCAACCTAATGTGATTTTTTGCTCATACTCTTTAAAAAAAACTGTTTGTAAAAAAGAGGTGTTAACAAAGATACATATAAAACTAGCTTTGGTTTTTTAAAAAAAACAAGTAGAAAACATATTCATTATATTTAATTTTTACGTGCTTCTGTTTTAATAATCATGAAAACTGTTACGTATTTAAAAATAGTTTATTATATATGAACATTTAGCTTATGTTGTGTTCAATTAATCATAAGGCAAAAAAAAAACACCGTAACGGTTACTTTCTCATATGTAAAACATGTTTCATTTATCGTCGCCCGAGAGTCTATAATTTCAACTACTAAGTTTTCTTGAAGACGATTTCTTTTATTTTTTGTTATATGTTAATAAAGTCAAATAATATATTTTTAAAACGCGAGTTGATAATGAGACTGTCTTAAAAAATTAGTGGGTAAAAACAAATAATAGTCTAAAATACTGTTTTTTAGCGATAGAGCATTCATGTTATAACACACAAAATTTTTTTAAAAATAAAGAAAAATTTAAAAAACAATAAACGATAATAAAAAAAGGTTTTACGAGAAATAAAAAAAGATTTTTTGAAAAATACATAAAAAAAAATTTTTTTCTAAGTGATTAAATGTACAGTGAAGATTTTGTCATCGTGGTAATAATGTCAATGGTTTTTACTAATCAAATTGTTTTTGACCTAAAAATTGATTAAGGGCTGGCGTGTCGAAAGTGTTATAGTGTTTTCAAGGTAAAAAAAATATATTTTAGTCTAATTTATAGTTAACATTATTGTCATTATCTTTTGCTAAAAAGATAATGCCTGCTAGAAATTAAAACAAAAAATATTTTTTTTACCTTTAAAAACATTATAACACTTTCGTTACGCTAGCCTCCTAATCAACTTTTGTGTCAAAAACAATTTGATTATTAAAAACCAGAGACATTATTACTACGGTAGCATTATTATCACGTCACAATTAAAAACTTTAGAAAATAAGAAATCTTAAGAATTATAATCTACATAGTTTTTAAAAAATATTGAAAATATTAGAAAAGTAAATAAATGTGAATGAAAGTTAAAAAATGTTTAAAAACCAAATAATATTAAAAACTTAAATATACTCGTAGTCTAAGAATTTTATGAATATTAAAGCAATTTAAGGATTAAGTATTGATGTTGAAAAAACGAAACATTATCTCAATAATAAAGTGTTAAAAACTTTTTTATTTAAATGATGTATAAAATAAACCTAACAATTATAATTGAAATTTTCTTACAGAATGTAAAGTAAAAGCATAAAAATACTAACAAAAGAGTAAAAAACAACACTAAGCAAACAGAATCCAAGCCATCATTCAACCAAACGTGTTTTTTTACATAATCTTCTACAACTTGATACTCAGTCTCCTACACGACATTTAGGTATTATAATGAGTCGGAATAAATATACTTGTTCTGCATCAAAAATTTCAAATCCTAGCTCTTTCTAGTTTATCTTTTTGATTTTCGAAACTTTTTTCAACGACTCCTGGCTTACTTTCTGCTTTAATTGATTTAATGACAACATGTTTATTGTTTATATTGGTGTCTGCTAAAGTAAATATGTGATTTTTTGAGCTATCAACAAAAAAATTTATAGCATATTCTTTAGTTGTATTTTGTTTTTTGATATATTTGTGGTAAAGAAGCAAAAATACAACATACTCACTTTCTTCTCTCTAATTTTAGATTCATGTATCGCTATATTCGACGCTTAAAAACGTTTAAATATTAAAAAAAGATAAACTACTTACTTGTCGCAGGCTTCTAAAAAGAAAAAGATTTGCTATATACTCGCAGCTATAAGATAAAATCTTATTACCGCGTTTTAAATTTACTTCTCTAAAAAGTTTGTTGTTCTTTCTTTAATGATGTTATTAAATAAAGTTCTGCACTATAGTTTAAAAACTTTTTAAAATTAGACTCGATTTCTTTTCTTTTTTCATGATTAATGAGAAAAAGAAGTAATATAAATGAATTACCGGGTGTGTTTGTTCGCAACTTAAAGCTTTCAACAGTCTGCTTTGTACTGTTCTGTTTGATCAGTGATTATGATTGTCTGAAGTTATCAGCTTAGTTTCAAGAAACCGACCGCGAGAAACAGTGATACCCTTGGAATGTAGTGAGTTTAGTATGTGTTTAAATATTTGAAACGATGTGAAATCTCGTATTTTTAGTATTATCAGAGAGAGACACTTATTATTTAGTGTCACGTATGTAGCGCGTTACAGATGGTAAAATAGCATAATATATGTACACAAAATAAAAATCGAATAGTGTTTTTTAGCATTAATATTCGTTCTAGTGCGCGTTTGATTAAACTAGTATTTATTTATTTCTGTGTAGTTGAAAATAAGTCATTCGTAAAAATATGTTCTATATTAAATAAACGTTTTTCACTATAATTTTTTTTCTAGTTAAATTTTAATTAAGAGACTGGCGTGAAAAATATGTTCTATATTAAAAAAACATTTTCTTGTATACAGAAATCAATAAATTAATACAGAACATATTTTCACGATTTTTTTTATAAAAATGTGTTCTATATTAATTTGGTAATTTTTTTTGTTAAAAAAATGATTTTCATTATAAAACATATTTTTATGCGTAGCTCTTAATTAAAGTTTAAATAGAAAAAAAAATTATAGTAAAAAAATGTTTATTGAATGTGCCGCGCGTAGCGCACGGCATATGTCAAAATAACTACGATTATATTCAAATAAATAAGAAATTAAAAAAGATTCAATTTAAAAACAGCCAACAAATCACTCTAAAAACGACTAACAGAAATGATTAATAACTGCCCAAATTGAACCCGTCGGGAATCTAATATTAATTTTAAAAAAATTAGTTGTTTTTATTGTAGCTTTGACAAATGTCGCAGTTTTGGCAAATATCAAGAGCTACGCGCGTGGCATTTAATATAGAAACCTTTTTCATGCTACATAAACCACACAAATAAAGAACCAAAAGACAAATGAAGATTAGAAAAATAAATAACAGTATCAAATGACAAAGAGTAAAAACGAAGAATATAACGATAATTAGAAAGATATAAAAACAGATAAAATAAAGAGATTTGAAAGATTGAAACATTTACCCACACGCTACTCTACAAAACACAGTTTTATAAAAACAGCAGACAATAACAAATTTTTAAGTGACAAATATTTAAACATTTTCATATCGTAAATTGTATATTTTATTTGTCTCTTCTTTCAATAGAGAAAACATTTTTTTTAGTCATATATTTTTATTTAATTTAAAAAAAGCAATCATTTCGAGGTTTATGGTGCAGCCGTTTATTTTTTTTGGTGTTTTATATGAGCTTTGTTTGACTAAATATACGCTCACAAACTTAAAAGGCGATGAAATATATTATGTTTCTTTCTATTTTTCTGTGTTTTTTAAGTTTTTTATTTTTTTAAAAACATCTAACGAGTGCGTTTTTACTGTTTCGTTCTTATAATCGGCTTCGTTTCTGTGTGTTTAAAGAAATTAATCACTCTTTTTTTTTTGTCTATTGTCAACATGAGAACTCTATCTGTTTGTAATTTAAGATTACCGATTCAAATGCTGCATTGTGTAAAACCTCTGCTGAGTCAGATAAATAATGATTTAATGCTGTAAATTTACTAATTGATGAGTGCATCGAAAAGATGGCGATCTCTGTATAAAATTAAACTCTCTGTAAAGTTGTATTTCTGATGAAAACATCTTCATCATTTCTTCTAGCTCGATAATATGTACACTTTCTTTAGCGGTTGGCGCCGATTTATTAATTTCTTTATTATTGACGCCAGTAATTCTTTTTGTTTTAGAAAACATATCTATCATGGTATACTTTCTTATCCAGAGACTTCGTTATAATTATAGACGATATGCTTGTTACTGATTTTAATTTATCTAGTTTGTTAAGGTGTTTAATTTTTTCATTATTCCCCAGTTTTCTTAGTTTTTTGTTTATATTTTCGGCTAGAGAGCTCATATATGCAAGATTATATCTATAGTTTACACAACCAACTAATGGTACATTAATAATATTATCGATTTTTTTATTCAAGTTACAAATATTTTCTGAGATAAAAGACCTGAAGTTTAAATATTTGTCATAAATAATCAGAAAAATTTTTATATATTCAATGAGACTTTACGGAGTTAAGTCAGTTTTAGCATTTTACAGAAAAAAACGGGAGTAAAATAAAAATTTACTTATCAAAATACAGAAACAAACCAATATAATATGTACGCGATTCTAATCACTAAACAAACATAAATCCGACATTAATATATATTTGTGTTTGTTTTGGATTTCATCCGACAAGAAATATGTTTTAGTATTTGAACCGTGTGTTTTTTTCTAGTCTTTTAATTTTGTTGTATTTTAAAAACGCCTGTCTTCACATAGTCTAAAGGATATGACTCTTTCTTATTATAATTAAATCAATACATTCATAAATCATTTTTACTTTATCGGAATATATAAAACATCATAAGGTATTCGATAATCTAGCTTTATTTCATCAACTCTGATAAAAAACTCTGTGTTTTTTATGTATATGGCCGATTGGTTTGTAGATTTTTTTATACTGCTTCCTACTTAGGTTACATATTTTAATTTGTAACACGTGTAGTCTATTCTGTCGAAGCATAAAACTATTTATCAATGTACTAAAGGATTTTGTCACCGTTTCTTTGCTCATGGACAATATATTTTTAAAAAACAAATTATATTTATTCAACTCATTTAATTAGCACTTTTGTTAACAATGGGAATTGCACATCACACTTCGTTTTTTACTAAAATCTACTTTTATTACCTGTTTTTTTTTGATTTGTATAGTCGTTTATAGACATTAAACTCTAACTATAAGTCGGTTTTGAGTCTAACGATGTTTTATTTATTCGAAGTAGTAATTAGGGAGTTGTTTGTCTGAACACATATTTAACACGATTATACTTAATCACTATATACTTATATACACTGTGCAATATTTAAATTAAAGTTCTTATCTTGTTTTTTTAAATAGACACTGAAGCCATATATATTGTCATTTGTTTATTAGGATATATTCACGCTATGGTCCTAAAACAAAGTAGATGAACAAGCGATTTTAAAAAGAAAAGTCTCTGTAATTTCAATACATAGCTTACAATCTTTCAGATATAAAAGAGGCCAAAACTCGTAGATATCATTTTTGTTTTTATAAAACATACTCAAACATTAATTAACAAAAAAGTAACAGCTAAAAAACAGTCGACACTTGCAGATAAGCTAAAGCTAACAAGTGAGCTAGATTGAAATCTGTCTTTCGCTCGTTTTTTCGATCAAAAAATAAAAAAACTTTGAAAACACTTAAACAAACAACGATCGAAATACAAAGTAATCTGTTTTTTCAAAAAACCCGTTTTTTTTTCAAACGTTTTAATTAAAACTTTAAAATGAACTTTAACTTTGGTTTTTTGTGTAACTTATTTTTTTTTGTTTTTTGAGCTTATACACAAGTTTTAGATACGTTTGTTAAAAATTAATGTGTTGTTGTTTCAACGAGATTATTATTCGTTAGACAAAATAAAATTACTAAAAATCTTTTAACAATCGTGTTATTATATATACATGACGTTACTGTGTTTTTATAGGCTTTAATATAACTAAAAAACATAGATAGAGTAAATTAGAGGTGAGTTGCCTTAAAACTAAAAAAAATTTTTTTTTCAAACTTCAATTATCTTCAAATACCAACCCGTTTTAACCGACTATTCCATAGTTGTGTGCGTTTTTTTGTTTCGATAATTTCAACTCTTATATATCATACAAAAACAAACACTTAAATCTAAGATTTTTTTTGTTTTTAAAAAATTAAAACGTAAAAAAAACATCTTAGTTATAATAATTGACTTTATAATCGAAGTTTATATCTTTTTAACCAAAAATCACTCAACTACATATAAAACATTATCAAAACATCTTTTGAATTCACTTTAGAGTTATAAAAACAAAAAATACTACTTTAAGCACATTTTTAAAAACAATAAAATAGCAAACAGCGAAGAACAACTAGATGCCGGTACACTTGTGCTCCCCCCTAACCAATTATTGTCCCTCCTAGTTAATTTTTGCCCCCCCCCCTAACCAATTGTTGACCCCCACCATCAAAAAACTTTATTTGCGACTAAAAAAACAAGGGTTTCGTTTCGTTCGTTTTGTTTGTTTGTTTGTTCGTTCGTTTGTTCGTTTCGTTTTCGTTCGTTTTTTTTAGTGGCAAATAATGTTTTTTGGTGTGGTGGAAGCAACAATTAGTTAGAAGGAGCAATAATTGATTAGGGGGGACAGTAATCGATAAGGTGGGACCAATAATTGGTTAGGGGGAACACATGTGAACTAGTACCAACAACTACACTTTAGAATTTTTCATATGAAAAACGTCATCTTTTTTTTAATCTTTAAAAACTTTTTTTTAAAAATGATCTTATCACAAAAACATAAACGAACAAAAAACAACAATTTAATTTAAGCTTTAATCTCAGTTACATAATGTTTTTTTGTCTTTAGATCGAAAAAGAAGGAGGTCTTTATCCTGATTTAATTAACACTTCTTTCGTGCATCTCACCGGATATTAAAAAATAAATCTGTAGCGTAAGAGACGAATGAATAAAAGTATGTGATCGGGCTATCTAAATATGAAATCGAAGAAAATATAAAAGATTACATATGAAATATATTCGACGCTTGAAAATACGAAAAAAAAAGAAAATAGAAAAAATATAACAATTCGATAAAATAGCGAAAGTTTGAAAAAACATGAGAATATTTGCTATATCTTTTAGTCGAAATAAACGAAAAAATACTTATGTCGATAGTGAAAATTCAAAAATATGTTTTTTTAAGTCTCTGCTTCCACGCAAAAAAATGTTTAATACACGTGTTTGCGACATTTTAAATTAATAAATTGGAAAATTGTTATATATGTATTAGTTTTTACTTAATCTTTTTCTCTTGTGTAAATTATTTGTAACTTTCCTTAATTAAGACTATATCAAGAAGCAGCGTATATTTGAGGCGTGATTATATGGTTTCCGTAAATAATACTCCTTAGGTTATTAAAGTGTAATTTCAATTTCTATTATAATTTCATTAATCTTTGCACTTTTCGATATTTTTTTATTTTAAATAAAATATTTAAAAGTGTAATAAATTTTTTACTAAAAAAATTAGTAAAAATCTAATCAAAACAAAATAAGACTTAATAAAAAACAGCTTAATTTTTAATAAAAACACAGATTTAGAAAACAGAAATTATAAATAAACCAAAAAAAAACAGTTGAAATAAAAGTTGAAGAAACCTGTTTATAGAAAGCAGTAAAATATGTTGAGATTTGTGTAAATTCTTTTATCGTTTGGTTTTATTGTATTATTTATACAGCTTTATGCATAAATATATACAAAATTATGCATAAATATATACAAAATTATGCACAAATATATACAAAATTATGCACAAATATATACAAAATTATGCATAAATATATACAAAATTATGCATAAATATATACAAAATTTTATATAAATATATACAAAATTTTATATAAATATATACAAAATTGTTCAACATCTTGACTTCATAAGCTGGAGGCTGAGTAGCAATATACATAAAATAGATAATCTATATAAAAATCAAGTTATGTTATACATCAATATTTATTGAAATTTTGATTAACAAGTGAGTGTTTTGTATGACAATTTAATAAAATTAAAACTTTAATCATAAAAATGGCTGTCTGGCCAGTCCTCTTTCAACCCACCTTCTCATATTTCGATACCACCCAGAAAAGTCAATAGTTTCATCATTCAAGACACTATAAATTCTCTGTTTCAATTCATTTGAGTTTCTAAACCTTTGGCCATTTGATGCCATTCTTGCTTTAAAATGGCTAAAATATTCCTCTATGGGATTTAAATGAGGTGAATATGGAGGTAAAAATCGATGATTGATACGATATAAGTTTAATTGTTCAATAACGTCTCTTCTATGATGAAAAGAACAATTGTCCATTATGAGTATATCACTAGTGTTGTTATTGAAGTGCGGTACAAGTTTTTCTCTAATGAAAACAATAAATGAATCTCCATTAAATGCCCCATCTTTGATTTCAAAAGCGATTATTCCTGATTTTTTAATGGCTACCAGTGAACTTACGTTTTGTCCGCGATTTGCGTTAACAACTTTTATGGCCTTGGAATTCTTGGGAGAGTAACCATAGTTTCTACTATGGTGTAAATTTAATCCGGTTTCGTCTAGAAAAACTAGTTTCTCGTCATCAATGTGGTTTATAACTGTGCAATATTCCTGTCGTGAGTCAACTGTTCTTAATGAGTTTCGTTCTTCTGGTACTTTAACAAGCCTTTTTCTTGTGTAGTCCATCTTTTTCAATATTCTTGAAATCGTACTCTGACTTCTTCTTAAATTATTATCACGTAGTTCTTCACCCAATTCACTCTGTGTGAAAGAGCAGTCTCTTTGTAACG
>SBJP01000245.1:0-20154 GCA_014805705.1 Cucumispora dikerogammari | reverse complement strand
AGAAGATTATCATTGAGTGATGTACGAGATATCTCGTACTTTGCGTCTTGAACACGGAATGTTGAACTACGAGATATCTCGTACTTCGCGTCACAATAACGAATTTTGAACTACGAGATATCTCGTACTTCGCGTCACAATAACGAATTTTGAACTACGAGATATCCCGTACTTCGCAGTCAAAGTGTTAAAACTCACTTTTAGTATTTTGAACAGTTATGCGTGTAGTGCTTATATAAACTATAAAGAACAAATCATTTGAACACTTTCAAAGTTGCACTTCAATCTATTTTCTAGCAAAACAGTCAAATACATGTCAATGTCTACTGCATTAACCGCCGCGTTATTAGCAGATTATAGTCTGCTCATAACAAAAGAGTATAAAGAACAAGAAAAAGCCGCACAAAAATCGACAACATTTGAAGCTTATAATCAGTCCAATATATTTACAGTCTTGGATAACAAAAGTAAAAAGCAAATAAGAATATAAAATTTGAGGCATGAGAGATTTCAATTGTGATGCGGCTTTTCACGCTAAATCTACTTCACAAGCACGGCTTAGATGTTACTTATGTTATAACAGGAGTTTGATATTAGTGTAAGATTTTATAAAATATGCGAAAAATTGCTTTACAGCTAGCTGTGTTCGCTGATGGATTACGCACCACTTCTCAAATAAAATACGAAAGGATTATAGTCAATAAACTAGCTTAATGGTGTTTTTACTCTTCTTTTTTTTATATGATATGTAATGAACTCTTTTCTATTTTTTTATAAACACTTAAAATTTTTCATACCACTTGAAGCTCAAGAAAACGAAAAACTTAAAAAGTTTTACGATTAACTTCAATTTCCAAACCGAACTGAAAATTCGAACATGAAATTTCGAATATGAAAACTCAAACTGAAAACTCGAACCTGAAAACTCGAATCTGAAAATCTGAACCTGAAAATCCGAACCTGAAAAAACTAAACTTGTAAACTCGAAACTGAAAATCTGAAAACCTGAAAACTCAGCCTAAAAACCCGTATCTGGGAATTCAAACCTGAAAAATCGAACTTGAAGACTCAAACCTTAAAAAACTAGAACTTGAAGACTCAAACCTAAAGATTCAATCATGTAGACGCAAATCTGAAAACTCGAATCTGAAAACTCGAACTTGAAAACACTAAACTAAAAACCTTGAACATAAAATCACGAACCTAAAAATCCGACTTGAAAATTTAAACATGAAGACTCGATCCTGAAAAACCAAACATGAAAATCTGAACCCAGTAATTCGAACCTGAAATTTCGAATCTAAAAAACACTAGCCTGAAAACTCCAATCTGAAAACTCCAGAGAAAACAATGGAAACTTGATCTTCCAAATTTGATTCTTCTTGTTTTATTTACTCAGATCGTGATTTCATTATCTTATCTGGGTTTACAGGCCCGTGTTTTTAGGTTTGAGCATTCAAAATCGAGTTTTTAGGATTGGATTATTATGTTAGAGTTTTCAGGTTCGGGCTTTTAAGTTTGAATTTTTAGGTTTGACTTTTCAGGTTCGAGTTTTCAGATTAGGATTTCCGAGTTCGAGTTTTCAGATTTGAGTTTTCAAGTTCAAATTTTTAGGTTCGGTTTTTCAGGTTCGGTTTTTCAACTTTGATTTTTTAGTTCGGTTTGGAAATTGAAGTTAATCGGAAAACTTTTTAATTTTCGTTTTTTTGAGCTTTAAGTGGTATGGAAAATTTTAAGTGTTTATAAAAAAAATAAGAATGAGTTTACTGTGGATGAGTTCATCGGGGATGAGTTTACAGAGAATGAGTTCACCGCAAATCAATTATATATGATTTTTTAAAAGTTTTTATTTTAGATTTTAGATATAAAGTCTGTAATTTAACAGTAGATAATTATTTGTAGTGTTTAAAGCGCAAGTTGTGTCGTTATAAAACCGTACAACGAGTTTATGTAAAACCAGCTTGTCTTCTAATATAGAAAAAAGGTCTCTTGTTTTCTGATATAGTGTTTTTTATTTAATTTTATGTTTTATTTTCTAGTTGTATTTTGTAATAAGAGATAATTCGTTTTTTTTCGTTGCAAAAAATTCTATTAAAAAATTTTTTTTGTGAGAAAATAAAAAATCTTTTTTAGACTAAATAAACTTAAGAGTAAGAAAAAAATATATAAATAAAAAAAATGTCGATGAAGTGATCCTGCGATGAATATAGCAAAAACGTTCAATTTTTATTAATCAGGGATATAAATAAACTCTAAAAATATACTGGGCACGGTCTGTACGTTATATAATAATAAATTGTTTCACCAACTTTCTTTATCAGAATACAAAACAAAATTATAGAAATATAAAGAAACTCTTTTTAATTAAATAATGTAGTTCAAGCAATTAGAAACTTTTCCAGCATCTGGTGTCGTGTTAATTAGAAGAATTACCTGCTTTGTGTGAATATAATATATTTTATCAAAATCTAAACATATAAGATATGTATCGTATTTCATAGTTTTAACACACTTAGTTTCTGATTCGTAATATAAAGTTAAGGAAAACATACCATTGCCTTTTCTAAGAAGCTTTTGTAACCGCGTATTAGAAAAACTTTGTTTCGTTGCTGAAGTGCTTGGTACATCAATCGAGACATAAAAATCTCCTTTCTCACTCTCGTTCACATAATAGTGGAGTTCTAGCATTTCGGTGTCACAAAAAGAAGGAGACATCTCCGTTTGGAATCTCCTAAAATCACCAGGATTAACATTATTCAAGTTCGTTTTTGAGTCTTTAGAGACGTAAATAGTACGGTTACCATCTAAGCTCTTCAAAAGACAAAATTTACTTTTTTCCACCGAACTTGAGTATTCAGTCTTATTTCCAGTAAAATTAAATAAAACCGTATGTGATGTTGTTTTATCCGGGCATATACTTTCAGAGAACGAAATATTATAGACCTCACATAAATAAGGGTTCGTTTTATAACAAAAATTAATGGCTGTTCTCGGTGTTTCCCAAGCTAATCTATCGTATTCTGGTGAATGATGAAGTAGCAGTGGAGTAGTTGGTTTATCAAGTATAGATGTTACTTGCTTTTCAAACGAATCTTTTCTTACATTATTAAGTCTAAATAAGAACACTGGTGTGTGACAATTTACCACAACCTTCCTTATATTCAATTTATCGGCCTCCTGAACTATTTGTAAATTTTCTTCTTCATTAAGGCGAGACAATGCGTGTAAATAGTGAATCATTTGATATTTTCGAAGTTTATCTAAATGAAAGGGACTATATGATAATGTCTCTTCTGATAGAAAATGATCCAAAATTGGAATAGTCGAAATTGTTATATGATCCCTTGTAGATATAATGTTCATAATAGAAAACTCTTCAAATTCTTCTGCCACTTTTATATTTATTTTAATCTCGGATTCATCTTCTCGGTTAATAAATTTAAGTAAATCTTCTTTCATTTGAAAAGAGAATTTAATCCCGATATGCGTACAGTTATCTCCTTCATTAACACCAAGGCTACAATCTTCATATTGTTGGATCGTGGGTTCTCGGTTTTGTTGTGTGGATAACACTGATATGGATATATGTTTCAGCGTAACTGTTTCATTAAAATTCCTCCGATCTAAATATGTTGGATAGTCAGATAATGGAAAAAAAATGTGTGATTCTGTGGAAAATCTGCTAAAATAATATGCCTTAAAATAATCAGCTGACATTTTTTTATTATAAACCATACAATTTTCTAATATTAAATAAATATCACTTTTCTTAGAGCTCGAGTCATTACACGAAATATATTGTATCGTTTCAAAACATAGATTATAAATAAGATCTTTTGATGAGCCTTGGCTAAAAAACAACTTTAAAAAGTGCATAATTGCTTGAATGATCATGCGTTATATTTAATATATTTTTTTAGTGAATGATAATTTGACGAAAACGGACATTGTCTTAATTTAGGGATAATTTATTTATATAAAAAAAACATCATAATCTAAAATCGAAAGTCAAAAGAAATTTTGCTTTAAGAAAAGTGGGCGTCTTTTTGTAAAACATTCAATTATATATTGTGGGCACTGTTGAGATCACATCACCCAACTGGTTTTTATATTGCTGAAAACTATATCTAAAGACCAGATGTGCTTCACGTCACCCAAATGCGTTTCACACTACTCACTTTATTTCAGCTTAGTTAAAATTTATTAAAAACAAGTAAAACATTATTTACAAAACACTTAGGTTTTTGTGTTTAAACAACAAAGACGCCCGTATTGTTTACGATAGGTCTCAAAAAACGAGTAAAAAATAGACTATCGAGCGATTCTAAAGAAAAAGATGCATCTGAGAAGATAACCAAAAATGTTAATACATGGTTTTTGCGTCTTTCAGAGCAACAGAGACCAAAAACAACTATAAAACGTTTATTTGTGCTCGGGGTCTAAATATTTTTAATTAATATTTACTTAAATAGTTTCTACATAAACGTGTAATCATAACCTTTTACTTATTTAAGGTATAGTGGGTGTTGTGAAACGCTTTTGGGTAGTGTGAAACGCATTTAGAAAACAAATATAGCTTTTGCAGTGTGAAACTCAGCCAGATAATGTGAAATGCAAGAATAACTCTATTAGAGTGTTTAATTAAAAGAAAGTTTTTTTTGAGTCTATATTTATATTTACAAGTAAAAATTAACTGCAAAGTTTCTTTTTTAATGCGATGAACTATTTGTTACTTTTACATTTTCTGAGACACTTGTTCTCGAATCGGCAATATATATCTAAAAACTATAGACTAACACACAAAAAACTTGCAGTAAACTTACTACTTATACTTCTGTTAGAGTGTTTGCACTGGAAGAAGTGTTTTTATTGTTTGAATAAATACAAAACCTTGCCGTCACTATATTTTACCTATGTTATTTTGAAGATATCAACAACTAAATATTTATCGTCCGTTGCTCAAGAGCGAGTCATTTCGATATTTAAACACTTCCCCGCGCTGGCTTAAGGTTTATTGAAGATATTTTCACTGAGTAGTATAAATAAAAAAATGCTTAACACAAATTATCAGCTATATCCTAAAAAAAATATTTCTTAAAACCATTTATTTCGCAAAAAGGCTAAAATTTTTTTATTATTTAATCTGAATATTTCTATATTAAAACGCAGGGTGAAACTTTTTTTTAATCATTTAATTACGATCAAAGAATAACCGCTCGTGTTTATAATGGTTTCCTTCGAGCAACTGAATAAAATATTATTTTTTAGTTAAACTGTTTTATATCTAATTAAATTTATGTTTGTTAAGTCTATAAATATAAGTACGATATTCATATTGAATAATGTTATATAACACAGCGTTTCCTTCGTTACAATAGTTTAACAATCAATTAAATATGTTGTCAGTTAAAATAAACTACAGTTTTTCAAAAAAAACATTTGACACAAATGCAATCGCTGACTAAAGAAATTTTAAAATTTTTCCAGATATGATAAAATCTTCAAAAACGCGTTTGTGATTATTTAGTGAACATATAATGTAAAAGTTTTTTTTTCTGTCAACCCCGCGTATTTTTTTGCTTAAGAACCGATTTATCTTATCATACTGAAACACTCTCTTGTATTATATATCACTTCTATTAAATTAAAAGCTTTTCTCTATTTAATTAAAAACCTGTCTCTGTTTAATTAAAAACTTCCTATATTTACTAAATCCTTTTAACATTTAAATCTATAAACACAATAACTTGAGGTCTGTGTTTCAAAACATCAATAATTTTTTGTCATACGACAATGAAGTCATTCATTAAACTTTTTATTTGTGTATTTCTAATTGAAAGAAAAATTTAATAAATAGATGAAACTCAAAATAAATAGAAAAACGGTTTTGATTAAATGGAAAAAGTCTTTAATTTAAAGCAAATGAAAAAATTTTAACTTTTTTGTTCTTAGTGTTTTCTATCTAATATAGTTAGACGTTTATGGAACCCTATCTTAGTTGGTATATCATATGATCTTTGTTAATTACACATGCAAATAAAACATATAGCAAAACTAATTATTTCAACAAGTAACCGATATAAAATTAAACGCTGTTTTTATTTTCGCTATTATATCTGATTCTCAACATTATAGTTTTGATTTATTTTAACTCTAAAAACATAAACTTTCTTTATTATAATATTAACGGTGAGCTGTAAACTATAAAAAAACTAACAGATATAGAAGGTCGTTGCATTTTCTTTATTTACGCTCGTATATTTCTATATTTTAAAAGAAGATACATATGAACCTACTTCAAAAATATCTTCTTGTCTTTGTTTTCTAGTATTATTTTATTTAATTTGTTGTTGTCCAGTATATTAACTTTTTTTCGATTTAAATATTTTTATAAAGCCTGTTTCTAAAGTCTTCTGAAGGTTCGCTTATTAATTTATGGCGTGGATTTTTTAAGCATCTTATCTTATAAAGATATAACGATAGTCAAGCAGATTGCTATTTAAATTTTATATGTTTCATTTAGATTTCTTCTTGTCAGAATATGTCTATTAAACAGTTGTCCAAAGATATATGAGGGTAAAAATTTTCTTGCCTGTGATCTGCTATCTTAACCCAATATACATCACCATTACTAGAAGCTTTTTATTTTTTTTATATTGAGTGTTCTCGTTCAATTTTCATCGCTCGCAAGTTTAGTTCTATTGTTTTTCTTTTTGATTTTATTTTATATAAGTTAGTGTCTGCAGTCTATTTCTCTATTTTTATTGAATCATACAGCTATCTTTTTTTCGAAACAGCCGTACGTGATACTGTAATGACTACCTTGTACATTATCTTAAAAAAGTATAAACAGATTTAACGTAATAAAATATGTTTTAAGAAGTATTTTTATTTTTTTTAAAAGCAACAACGGGCATATTACGGTGTTTAAACTTTAATTTAGTCTCATTCAAATATAATTTAAACTTGTTTCAATATAAACGAAGCTGTTTCAAACATAAAAAATATAATTTATTAAAAAAATAAAGACTGGCTTAAATAATAAAAAAAATAAACTTGCTAAAAATATAATTAATAACTTTATTGTATTTCTAGCGACGTATATTTCTTAGAGCAATAACTTTTATATGTGTTAAATATTATTTATATTGGAAATAATTAAGTTGTTTTATAATAAAACTGGTTTATATTGAAAAAGGGGCAAATTAAAGTGTAACACTGTAAAATAAGGCTTTCAACTTAAAGTGTAACACTGTAAAATATGGATTTAAAAATAAAGTGAAACACTGTAAAATATGGATTTAAAAATAAAGTGAAGCACTGTAAAATAACGCTTTCAATTTGAAGTCTTTTTGAAAAATTTTAATTTGAAATAATAGCCCTTGTTTACACTTTCAAAAAAAGTTTTATATATGTTTATTTAGCGTTTTTTCGTCGTTTTTTAAACCTAGTCTGAACGATTATAATTATTTTTTTATTAAACGTCTCAGTGAGACTTTTTTTATTCATTTTAACAAGACCGAACGAAATTAAATATGTTTTTAATTAAATGATTAACTACTAAAAACTGAATCTATTGAAATGGCTGTGTTTTCGACAAGTTAAAAAAATTATTTGATATTTATTAAAGGACGTTGAAATAAAAAAAAGTTGTTTCAGTGAAAACCTTTTTCTTTTTGATATTAATAATTAAAAACCATCGAAAACCTGTAACTATCGTAATAGATTTTTGCATTTAATGGAAATCTACTTCTCATTTTTAAAAAAAAGAGTTTTAGCCGTGTCGTTATATAAGCAAAGTAATACGTATAGCTAAGATGTTTTTGAAAAAAATTTTTTTTAAAAAGTAAGATTTATTTAGTTTCAAAAAAATTAATAAATGTCACACGCCACAGCCATCCCCCCACGCCATAGACACCCCACCCACTATAATTTTATTATAGTATTTTTATTATAACTTTACTAATATTTATTTTTTCGTTTCGTTCGTTTCGTTTCGTTTCGTTCGTTTCGTTTCGTTTCGTTTCGTTTCGTTTCGTTTCGTTCGTTTCGTTTCGTTTCGTTTCGTTCGTTTTGTTTGTTTCGTTCGTTCGTTTCGTTATTTGTAGATTATATATAGTAACATTATAGCCACGTAGCTGAGCTGTTATCTTATATAGTAGTAATCTATAGAAGAGCTGCTCGATACCAGACAGAGGCTCTTTTTTTTTATTTATTTAATATAGTTATTTCTTTAAAGAGGGGGGATGTGTTTGGGGTGTAACAATAAATATGCATATCTAAGGCAATTGAGTTGGTTATTATAATAAAATGACACATGAATATGCTAAATGTTTTTTTGGGTGTCGAAATATTTTTGTTATTTGTATTATATGATCTTTCATACAAACAAAAAGAACAAAAGAATAGTTTAATTTTTGATCTTACTAGACTGACTGCATTAAAAAATTCATAATTTTATTTTGTTTTGTGTGTTTGTTTTTTTAGATATTCAGAAGCTCCAGACTCATATATGATTCTTTTACGGTAAAATTTTGGTAAATTAATAGCAAAACCGAAAACTTTTCGGTTTTGCATAAACATCCAGAAATATCGAAACAACTTAAACTATGAAACTTTTTCAGCTCTAGCGCATCTCCAGCACTTATACATTTGCCACTTTCTCCTCACTATAATCTTAAAAAAAAGATACACTATAATTTAATTAAGCAAAAAGATTTTAGTAAAAACATAGATATTATATAGTAATTTTTCTCCCTCTTTCTTAAAACGGTGTAAACATACGTATTATAGTCGTTTATATTTCAGAAACAGAACTAAAACGAACAAAACATGAATTTAATAAAAAGAAATCAATTAAAAAAACGACCAAAAATGACAAGACGATGTTTTTGCGCTTAACTGCGAAACTGTAATAAATAAAAGCATCTTTTTTTTCAATTGCTAATTAAAAACAAAATTTTGTTTATTTTTTTAGCTTGTTTTTATATAAAAAAATTTTGGTTAATTAAATTATAATAGAAAATTTTGCTTATTTAAATTATAATAGAAAAATTTTGCTTAATTAAATCATAATAGAAAATTTCGGGGCAAGTATCTACTTTGGGCGTCACTTAAAGTTAATTAGTGTTTTTGACAAAAAACACGATTTTCAAATAACTGGCGCCCAAAGTAGACACTTACAGTGAAAAACGTTAATAATATAAAAAAAATAAAAAAACCATGCAAATTAATCTAATTTTTGACAGCCCCGAAATAAGATTAAGAGAGCAAGCGATAGAGTTCCTAAGAGCAAAAGAAAAGCTTCCACGCATTGTCTTTTGCGATAAATGCAAAAGTGTAATGAACTTCGAAAGTTCCCTAATTCACCATGGAGGGGGTTATTATAGATGCCACAAAAGAACTTGCAGAACAAAGATGTCTTTATTCAAAAATACATTTTTTAACGAACCCAAAATCGAAGCTCATCTCTTCCTACGTGTAATCCTCGGCTATTGTATTTACCTCGATCTCTTCCAACTAGAATTTTTCAGTGATCTAAGCCAAAGTACCTTGATAAAAATAAGAAAAAAATAACAAGTCTACTCAAACCTTTATTCTCGGTAAGCATCGACTGCGACAACCCGGTCGCGAAAATTGGAAGCCCTGGAACATTTGTACAAATTGACGAAACCGTCATATGCAAAGGACACATAATACTCAATCCGAGTAGTGCATATGACGACATTAAAGGAGCCCAATGATTGGTAGCGGTGTAACCGAGGGCGTGAAAAAAGAGTTTTTTATTTGTCTCGTCCCAAACAGACAAATAGCCACACTAGCCGCTGTTTTCGAGAAATATCTGTTACCTGGGACAAATATAATAACCGACGGATATCCCTCCTACCCCACGGCTGTACAAATGTTCGGAAGCGTTCACATTGTCGTAAACCACAGCGAAACCTTCGTCAACGACGAAGGTTTCAACACAAACCCTGTCGAGAACCTTTGGAGACAGTTCAAAAAAGACTATAAAGAGAGAAATGGTGTCTGCAGAACAATAATGGTTGACTTCCTTACGGAATTCTCGTGGAAGTACAAAACAGTAAGCCCTCGGAGTCGGGAAACTGACAGGTCTGATTATTTATACTTAGTAAATTTACTCTGAAAAATATTTTTTAATTGTTTATTTTCGAAAAAAAAGCGACACGACACAAAAGTTGCAGAAGGTAAAAACTGAACCTGAAAAAAAAGAACCTGAAAAAACTGAGCATGAAAAAAACTGAACATGAAAAAAACTGAACATGAAAAAAAATGAACATGAAAAAAACTGAACATGAAAAAAAATGAACCTGAAAAAAACTGAACCTGAAAAAAACTGAACCTGAAAAAAACTGAACCTGAAAAAAACTGACCTGAAAAAAACTGAACCTGAAAAAAACTGAACCTGAAAAAAACTGAACCTGAAAAAAACTGAACCTGAAAAAAACTGAACCTGAAAAAAACCGGACCTGAAAAAAACTAAACATGAAAAAAATGAACGAACGATGACAGCTTGGAGAGAATCAAGAACATTTTCGAAATAAAACACTCGATTTACGCGAGCCCGAGTTTTTTTTGCTTGAAGGTTTCACAAAATTATTGTTTCTTCTCAATCCCCGTCTTTCTTACGAGTAGTAAAACCTTTAAATCCTGTCTTTACAAAGTTTTTCATGTTCTGTGATAATATTTTTCTTGGTTTATTTATTATTGTGTTTTTACTAATTAACTTTAAGTGGCGCCCAAAGTAGATACTTGCCCCAAAAATAAAATAATTATAATAAAAATGTCTATCCGAGATTTTTACGAAAATTTCCGGTAAAATCGGGGATAGCGCTTTTTACTATAATTATTTTTTTTTCTATTTAAAAATCCTATCCCGGATTTTACTACGAAGCTTATTTAATGATTTTAATAAATCTCTATATTTTTAAATAGAAATCCTATCCCAGATTTTACTGATACCCAGATTTTACCGCAACATACAAGATCGTATATATCTTAAAAACAGATGTTTTTAATTTTTCTAAAAACAAAACGTTTCGGTACTGTTTCTCATAATTTTATAAACATTAAGCGCCAACAAAAACAAAACCCATTGTTTTTACAACAACCGAAAGCCAATAATACCGGTTTACTACAAAAACAACATTACCTTCGGTTTTTTATAAACCCTAATTCATGTATATCTGATTCATTTTACTGAAAAAATGCGTTTATTTATCGATGATATTGTGTTTCCTAAGTTTTTTTTTAATTTCAATATAACTTTCACACGCCTCTGATTCAACTTTTGCCGAAAAACGAAACGACCAAAAAAAACGATCAAAGAAAACGAACATTTGAAACAATTAATAAAAACCATCTTTTTAAATAAAAAGATAAAACGAACATGCAGTCAAAAAAATAATAAATAAACTGAATAAACAAATCAACGGTTTAAACAAAAATGACGAACAATCGAACTAAACAATCGAAAACTTTGAAAAAAAACAAAATAAATAAATAAAATTTTATATAAATAAAGTTTTATTTTATTTTTTTAACTCAAAGCTCTATCAGTGACGAAAGGTTCAACCAAAAACCTAGTTTTTGGATGCTTGTTTCTATATACTTATATACCAGTAAAGCGTTTTGCGCCGTAGTATACAGAAAAATATTGTTTAAAAAAACATTATATGTTGTAAACAGTCTTGTTCATAAATATAAAAACGCTTATCAGTTTTTTTTCAAGTATAGTTATTTTTTGGTAAAGAGTTTTTATTTATTAGAAGCTTTACTTACATAGTTATGCGAAATATAAATTGTTTGTGCGAAAATACAAATTAGTTTAAGCAAAGAACATAAGCTATTTTATGAAAAAAATAGAAACCAAGCTATTAAACAATCTTAAGTAGATTGGTTTATAATAAAAATAATTAATTATATAATATATTTTAATTAATAGATATAATATTTTTATCTATTAATGCTATCAATTATGTTATAGGAAATTATTGAGTGAAATATGTTATAAAATAATAAGTTTTTTAATTATTTTACTTTATTTTTTATAGTTAATAATCCAGTTTTTATCTTTTCATAAAATACATTATGCTGCACATAAACTAATTTATACTTACACTCAAACTAGATAAAACTTAAACTTAAACTAAATTATACTTACACATAAACCAAATTATAATTGCGAATAACTTTGCATATTTATCAAAAAATATAATCATTTTATAAAAAACAATATTTATATCTGTGAAGAACTTTACTTATATTCCTGACCAAGCTTTCCCATATGTGTCTGGTTAAAAAACAAATTATTTGAAAGATTCGTTTAATCAGAACTAGAAAAGAAATTAATTTATCAGTTAAAGGTAAACAAATATTTAATTTATTCGCGTTTATAAAAAAAACTTGTATAAAATAACATCATGTCCATCGTCACAAGCATTATCTTAATAATATCTTTATTCGCAGGTAAACTAAACGGATTTTTAGGAGACAACCATAAGAAACAAAAAACAGAAGTTATAATAATTCCTGTTTCCCACAACTTAAATAATAGTTTCACTGGTCAAAAAGCTATTAAAATGAAGACAAAAATATACACACAGAAACACATAGACTTACAAACATTTAATAATAAATACAGAAAAAAGATATTTGAGAAACCAGATCAGGGGCACGTTTATCAGATCTATGTCGGCGGTAAATATGAGCTGATATCAAAAGATATATCAATAATAAAAGACACCCAACCAACACACAATATATACTTTCTTGAAAATTTAGAATGTAAATGCTGTGATTTTGTTGAAGAGTTGGGTAAAAAAGCTAAAATGATTAATAACATTTTTAAATCTAAAGATACCCTTACAGCTTTACAGAATGCGGCTCATCCGGGAAGTAGAAGAACATGGAGTGTGGAATGAAGGTGGAAGTAAAATTAAAGTAGAATAGAAGTGAAGTGGAAGTAAAAATGAAATGAAAGTGGAAGTAAAATGAACGGCTTTATGGAAAAATGTTTTTTTTTTAAATATTATAAAAGATTTTATTAACACTTTGGACAGCTCTTGATACTTAAAATTTCTAACAGTATATGAATAACAATAACACTTATTTCATATCTGTATCAAAACGGTATAAAAGTTCCTTGGGTGTAAAAAACTGAATGGGCCTGTCGCTCTATAATAGTGTGTTCAGATAAAAGCAGTGTTTTAAAGGAACATGTCATATTAACACTGTAAACGACCTTCAAGTACAGAAAAACAAAGGAGATAGTTCTTGTTGTTTCTCGGGGCCCACTGCGACTTAAACATAGAGTTTTTATGTTTGTTCTCGTCATATAAAATATAAAAAAGTTTTTCTTAAAAATATAAAAGTGCTGATTTAAATGTAATTCTTTTACTTAAGCCTATCATACATTGTCTTTTAACTTACATTTTATATATTAAACTCAACAGAGTGTGTTTTAAGCATAAGAGGGCTGATATTATCATAAACAGACGATAAAAAAAACTTTAAGATTTGTTTTTTTTTCGAACATGTTTTAGTATATGAACTGCGAAACTCACGCCGAAAGTACAAAAATAGACTTGACAAATCAAATGAAGATACTTTTTTTTTCTATGCATAATCCGCGAGATTATGATGTTTTTTTTAGCACTGTTAATTTAAATGAAATAAAGCTTTAAAACTCAATCCTTTGTATAACAGACCGAAATATTTATAAAAATACTTAAGAAATATAAGAGCGACATAATGTGAAATGATACGTGATCATATATTAACACTTTCTTATTAAATTTAAAAATCGAAACATAGCTTAAAATCTCTTTATAACTCAGTCCGTAAATACATATATAATCGTTTTAAAAATAAACAGTATACTAAAATAGAAGCAATGAAATAAAAAAATAAATAAAAATAACGTGATATTCAACGACTGAAAAAAAATCATAACCCGATTTAATGTTTTATTGTTATTTAATGTAATATGAATTCCTTTCTTCGTATATTCCTTATTGTAACTTTGCTAAAGAAACACGGCTTTCTAAAATTGGTAAAAGATATAAATAAAGAATCTTTGTCAAAGATGGAATAAGTCATAAATACGTAAAAGAAAAATGTTTTTTATCTGCTCTTTTTAAGTACTTATTTCTGTAACAAAACATTAAAACGTTTCTCTTTTTTTTTTAATTTCATCATAAAGTAATATTAGATGTACTTATTGGCAAGAGTTTGATAATTTAACAGCTAGATAATAGTTTATCGATAGAGAAGAAGTGTTTTTTATTAAACCAACGACAATGTACTATTTGATATTGTTTACTACAGAACTTACGAAATAAAAGAGTGTAAATATTAGTAACCTGAAATATTTTTTTTTAAAAAAGTGAATTTGTTTTTTCAATTTAAATAAAATCTCTATTTTTAGAAATTAAGTCAAATTCGAATTCAAAAAACGTTATTTGAAAAATTTTTTTAAAAAATACAAGCTACTTAAATTCATCAAACTTAGGGGAATATACTAATAGAGTAGAAGACAGTTATCATAAATCAATGAGATCAATATTTAAAAAACAATTTATTGTTTATTTTGTAAAAAAATCTGCTATATAGATCCGTGTTTTATCAATAAACTAAAAGTAAGATCTATATGTCAACAAAAAGAGTGTTTTTTACAATAAACGTAGAGAGAATATTTTTTAACTAAGTGTGTTATCTAATTTTAATTCAAAACGAGAGAAACCATGCTCGTATTCAATGTGATTTTTAATAATAACCTAATATTGTTTCTGGAACAAGAAAAGTGGTTTGTCTAACTTATAAAAGATGTTGTTTTAAAAGTCGGAAAGCTTCATCGTTAAACACATTGCGTCATAAAGCGATGTTTTTGAAAAAAATTTTGTCTACTCATTATTAGAATTTAAACAATATGGAAATTTAAATTGTTGTTAATTATACTGTGAAAAAATTTATTCTCTAAAAACAAAAAAACGACTTTAGGATAAATAGACTTTCGTTTTTATAATAACAAATAAATGAGTGATTCTATATATTGGAAACATTTTAAGAAAACACTAGATGTTTTTATGTGATAATTTATTTAATTCTTAACCATTGATTCTTCTATTTATTTTTCACAGAGACATATTAACAGAGTTATTCATTAATGATTTTATAAAAAATATCATTATTTGCTCTGGCCTTTTATCCAGTAAAACAAAATCGCTAGAAAACATATATACAGATTAGTATCTTTGTTTTTTTTATAAATGAAAAATGCGTATCAATGTCTTCTTAGGCTTTTTTATCCTATAGTAAAATATTTAACATGACAGGTTTATGATATATACTCTGAGTAATATATAAATCAAAGCAGGTGATTGTGTTTAAACCAAAAGTTAATATATCCATAAACCACACATTGTGTTATATTGAAAATTAAAGAACAGTTTGTATTTTTCTCATATCCGATGGAGCGTTTATTATTCTATCACTCTAGGTATGTATATTTAAATAAAAAGATTGTCAGCATATTTTAGATTTTTTTTCAGAAACAGCATCTAAATAAAATCAAGTATTCTTGTTAGAAGCGACAGGGCTGAATAACTTTTAAATTGCCTTTTATAAAGAGTGTCATAAAGCAAAAGAGTTTGTTTTTTAATCATTTTTTTAGACGATCTCGATAAGAAAAAACGAATACAGCACGTGTCATAGTCTATGTTACAAAGAATTAATAACAAAGTTACGTCACCTGTCGTATTATATTCTTTTTTACATATTTTCGTTTTTTAACATTCAGTTCGACAATAGACTATCGTTACTCACTGATTGTCCAATTGTTAATACTATCTTAAGTTATGCTATGATCACTATTTACTTATACTAACCAAAGCCAAGGTTTGTTTGTTTTTATTTGTTTTGTATTTTTTTTTCGCACGATTTGACTTAAATTTAACTTCTGAGATAAGTTCTTCAATTTAATATGCAGCTTTAACTAAATCAAATAACGACAGTTTAATGTTTGTTAATTCTCAATAAGGAGAAACAGTGAGTATTGTGTCGTGATAGAATAAATATATAGAAAAATATATCAAAGCGCAGACACGTATTTAATTATAATCATGTGGCTATCTTAGATATATACATTGAGGATTCGCAATTATCGATTATGAAAAATTAGTAATATCAATATTTTTGAACGAAAAACATCAGATTATATAACAGAAATCAACTACGTGACGAGTAGTCATTGAAAAAGTTTGTGTTTCAATATATTTTTTTATACATATTTTATTATCGTAAAATACAGTCTCAAATGAAAAAAAACTGCTTCTCTAGGTCTTAATGAGGGTGTATAAAAACAAATATACAAATCTTCATACAACAAACCAGTTTTTAGACAGATAAAATAAGAAAAATAATAATAAACTAACACTATATTATAACTTTCAGTCTAAAAACCTGTTAAAACATTTTGCTTATTAAACAAACAATACTATCTTGTTTCCCTGTTTTTCCCTACTCAGATTAATGTATATTGATAACAATTTATTAAACACGTCAGACAACAAACCAGATAAACTATAAACGCTTTAACATATCAATTTGAAGAAGGCAGTTTCATATAATGAATATGTAAACAGAAAAAAACTTTAAGATAATAAAGGCTGAAATTAAATTCAAAAACAAACAAGCGTCGCATTAAAATAAACTTTATAAAATGCACACCTTTATAATAAAAATGACAATATAATATTTCCGATGTTAATGTTTAAGCACAGTTTTCTATCTATTTAAAGTAGAGTATTTTTGGTATTTCTTTTTTCCTTGTAATTTATATCAAAACATATTTTTACATTTTTTGTATATTTAAGAACTTTATAAAGTGGATTTAAAACGAATCTTCATAAGAAAAAAATTTTCTTTATATAAAACACAAAAAAAATCTCTTAGTAATAAGATTAGAAAAGTTATAAATAAGAGATAAAATCCAATATATATTTACGGGTAGTGAAGCGAAGCTGCTCTGATTATTAAAAAAGATTTAGTCAAACAAAGTGATTAAAACCTGTTGTTTAAACAATATGTCAATTCATAAAAATATTAAAAAAAACAATTTTTTTTTGTTTTTTTAAATTTCTAATAGATGTCTTTGAATATTTATAAAAAAAGGATGAATTTTTTTTAAAACAATGATATTTGATAAAATATACCTTTTATGTGTTATATGTTTTTTTGGAATCACCAGTTATGTGAATGAAAAAAATAAAATGTCTATATTTATTTATTTATTGACCTAAATTTATGAATTTAACGAAAATCAAGAAGTCTAACACTCACAGGTTTAAATAAGTTGTAAATATCTGATAGAGATATTAGATTAAACACGTGGTTTATGTATATTTTTATATAAAAGTATGATAGAATAAAAAAATAATAACAATCTGAAAAAAAAATTTGTAAAAAATAAGCCTTTTTTAAGATAAAATATTTAATATACAGAAAAACGATTATATTGTTTTTATTTTAAATCAAGAAAAAGATTATTAATATTTTTTTTTTATTAATATTTATTTTTATTAAATTATTACGGGGGCTGTCAAGTATTTCTTTAAAAAAACATCTTTTTTTTTTAATGCTGTTTAAAAAAATTCATTAAAAAATTTTATTAAAAAAAAAATTTAATATAAAAGACACTAAGACAAAAAAAGAACATAATAATTACTTCACGTTAAAAAACATATCTTTTGGTTTCGAAACAAACTTTCAATTTTTTTGAAAAAACAGTTGCATTTATACAGACAGAACATAAAAATAAATTAAATCTTTTATATTTTTAAAGAAGTTGTTTTATTTAACAATTTAACGTGTTTTTACTTGAACCAGTTATATTAATTTTATTAAATAATTTCTAAAGAATTTTTTTTAGAAAAGATTAAAACGGTAAAAAAAACAAGATCGGTTTGACATTAAAAGAAATATTTTAATAAGTACACTCTGAAGTACGTATAATTAAATTAAGAAAAAAAGTAACATGTTATAATTAAAATCAAAAAGCTGAGAAGTAAAAACCAACTCATCAAATTCCAAATGCGGTGTAAAAAAAAACAATATTTTTGAGTAAAAAAAAATTTAATAAAAAAAACATATTAAAATTAAAAATGGAAACACTGAAATTAAAAACTATTTTGCAATGAAAATAGCAGTAAAAAACACGTTTAAGATTCAAAGATTCAAAGATTCAAAACAGTAAGTCAAAAAAAAATGTAAAAAAAAAAAACTAAAAAAATTACAAATTAAAAAATCGTTTAAAAAAAACTAAACTCATGTTTAATGAATACCCTTTAAAACAAAATCTCCCAACACCCAATGACTTAGTAATTTGCAAATATATTTCGAATACAGACTACACAACAACCCTAACTCTCTTGGAATATAATTTACCGGCGAATTTAACTACGGAAAATATTAAAGATTTAAAAAAAAAGAAAATGTTCGTTTGTTCAGTAAAATCTGTGAAAGAATTTTCTAATGGAGTTCCTTTAATTGAATTATCAGAAAATATAAGTGAAGAAGAGTCCAAAACTGCTATAGATACTTTTATTGAAAATAAAATATCTCATAATATTTTGATTTCACTTTCAAAACGAACCAATATTCCAATTAAAGATATTTATGAAGATTTTGCTTGGAAACAAATTGAAAAATTTGGAACATTAAAAATATTTTTTAATGAACTTTTAAATGGACTGGAATTTAATGAGAAATATAAAAATGAATTGATTAAATTAATTAAACAGAAAAATAAGTCTGCAAATATAAAAATTAGAGCCAGTGTTGTAATAAAAAGCCCTCTAGGGGTTGAAGGATTAAGAGGATGTTTGGAAAAAATGTTGCTTTCAAATAAAGAAATTGAAATTCATTTTGTTTCTTCGCCGAATTATGAAGTTTCTTTAAAAGGAGAAGAATTAGATGAACTAAAATTGAATTTAAATAGAGTGCTTGAAGTTGGAAAAGAATATATTTTAGAGAAAGGAGGAGAACTTGACATTATTTCATTAGATGTTATTTCCAAATAAATAGATTGTCATTTATGTGTTTTTTATATTACAATATATTTTCATACTTTAATATTCAATAGGCTTGCTCTATATAAAACAAAAAAGGTATTTATACAGGCAGTTTCACTCTACTTGAAGAGGTTAAGAAAGCTTTACATAAGTGATTTATATAAAGATTTGATTTAACAAGAACAGTTTATTAACTCACTGAAAAAAATATACACTGGAGGTATTTATTCAGTGTTGCGCTGTAAGGCCTAAAAAGCTCGTCTGCTGTCTATTTTCATTTTTCTTCTAGAAAATTCTTTCATTGCTCTCAGCCTTCAAAGCTTGTTGTTCAATTTATCAACCCTGGATAAAACCACAGCGCGTGTTTAAGGGCGTTATTCATTATAAACACAACAAAATGTATCTAATATCTGTGTTGATACTTAAAATTTTTTTAAAACTTTTTAAATATAATTTACATTATTGTTTTTAAGTAGGAAGAACCTGTATAAATTATCAAAAAAAATGTTTAACTCTTTTGAAGATCAAATAAAAAATTCTTTTATTTAAATAACCAGTTTTTTTGGTTACTAGAGTGTTAAGAGTTTTTTAAAATTCACTTGAAAAAAAACGATTTATCGTTTGATGTTTTTTTAAAATTCACTTAAAGATGCGTCTTTGATCCTCAGGTTAATAAAATAATTGCAAATATAAAGTACATAAGAACTTTAGATTTTATTTACACTAAAAAGCCTGGAAATTAATATGTTTTGTTTATTTTCACAAGATTTTTTTTTCTATTATATGTTTTTCAAAATGAGAAGACCTGGGGGTCAGTGTTCGTTAAAGTAGATTTAAAAAAATATAATAAAACTGTGCGTCTTTGTGGTTTTTCGAGTGATTTGTTTTTCAACTTAAAAAAATAACTTTTTAAAAACAAGCAAGTGAACTTGTGAGTCGCAATTCTCAAGTATTATGTTTATATATTTTAGACGAGCGGATAATAAAAACCAACTAATATTAATGAAAACCAAGCAATATTAATGTAAATCAATCAATATTTAAACGTTTTCTGTTTTATTTC
>SBJP01000244.1:0-20158 GCA_014805705.1 Cucumispora dikerogammari | reverse complement strand
ATAATACATTATAGTAGTCAAAAGCAGGCTTTTAATGGGGACAGTTTTATAAACTTATTATCTGAACTGTTTAATAAAATGTCTGACCGTCGAATGTTTAATTTTACATTTATTATGGATAATGTAGCTTTTCATAAAATAATAAGAGTTAGAAAGATAATAGCCGAAAACGGACATATTATTCTATTTCTGCCGCCATACAGACCCCAACTAAACCCTATCGCAAAATTTTTTTTTAAATGAAAACATTGCGTCAAGTCAACGAACCCAAACACAGTTGACGAACTGGAAGTTGCTGTTTCTGTCGGAATTTTATTGATAACAACTTTTGTCTGTGTCAACTTTTTTTTTGACGTTAAACGCTTTGCTTTAAAAGCTTTAAGGCGTGAAGAATTTTGATTATTAAACTTTTTTTTTGTTTTTTTGTTGTTTGGTTTACTCTTTTTTTTAAAACATTAGTCGACTATTTAAGTTAAAACATAGAATATACAACGAAAATAATAAAGAAAGGTTTTCTATAGTGTTTGTGTGGCTTAGAAGTTTTATATGTGATATTACAAGTGGCTGATAATTTTTCTGTTTAATATAGTTTTTTTATATGTTAATATAGTTTTTTTTATTTGCTAATATAGTTTTTTTATGTGTTAATATGATTTTTTTATGTAATAAATCCTGTAAGCATGTTATTTGTAATTAATAAAGGAGTGCCGCACATGTTTGCAAAATATCAAATAAACACAAGTTCTGTAACATTTTTTATAGTAACTATCTATTGTTCGATATAAAACAGTCGAAAAAAAAACAATCCTCTATCAACTTTTAAGAATGTTATATTTTTATAAGAACAAGAAAAAAAAGCAAAACAAAAACTTTAACTGCTAGCAACTCGTTGTACTAAACAAAACAGAAAACGAAAAATATAAAACAACACAAAAACACCGCGCCAATTAGATTTACTACTGACAAATTTTTTTTCGGAATAAACGCTTTCCGCTTCTAAAATATTAAGACTAAAATAATACTTATCTCAACATCACATTTTATTGCACAGGGTTTACTGGCACATTAAGCAGTAATCTTGTGTTTTAGTAATTTTATTGTTTTAGTAACATAAATAACACCTTAACTTACTTTTTGTTGTGAGTTTTTTGTGAAATCTTAGAATATAGTTTTATTCTTTAGTTTTACACACTTATATATATGTCTTAAGACGTTTACCAGTTTTACGCCGAGTAGAAAGGGCATACTGAAAGGTATTAGAAAGTATAGTCGTTGTTGAGTTGTTGGCAACGTCATTTTCAGAAACGGTGAGATTAGTGTACTCGTGTCCACTTGCATCTCGACTATACTGATTATAGAGCCTCCAAAAAAAAGGCAAATATTTTTTATTTTTATGACATTTAAAAGTTTCTAAAACGGCCGTTTTATATTATTCGATAATATAGCTTTGTTATTTTAACGATAGTTTAATATAATAACGATATTATTTATATCATTCGGAAACGCCAAATAAACTAAATTATAGAATAATATGCTTTTTATTATAATTTTTTTTGGTTTATTGATAGAACAATTTCTTTTTATTGTTTTTTTTTTGCACAACTCAGTATTATCAAAATTTTTAGAGCAATAATAACTCGCATTTTTTTAAACTGAAAACAACCAAATTCGTTTTTACACACTTATATATAAAGGATTAGTTATTGATTTAAAACTTCGTTCGTAAAAAAAACATTAGAAAAACACAGTTTTTATAACAATTTTTATTTATGGATACTTACACAAAAACCACTTTGAAAACAAAACAATTTGTATGTTTTTATGCTACTATAATTAAAAGTTCGAAAACGTACTATTTTAATTAAAGAGTTTTATGATATTTTATTAAAAAAAAAGGCATTTATGGCATTTAAACTGAAAAAAGACATTTATGGCACTTAAATTAAAAAAAAGGCATTTATGGCATTTAAAGGCATTTTGGTTGCTCTACTGATTACATAACTAATTACTTAAAGCAAAGTTAAAATCTATGCAAGTCTAATTTTTTATTTTTACATGTTTGTATATTACATGGGAGTTGCAAGCAAATGTATTTAAAATAAAAAAGAAAGTTTAAATGTCCAACGATTGCCCTTTCTATTACAATCGTAATAAGTAACCTTATGATCTAATAAATTGACTCTAATTATGTTGAATTATAATTATCAATAAACCTTACTTTATCTTTCTTTTTTAGTACTTCAAAATTAACACCCCTCACGAAAAGTGAATCAACTAAAAAATCTTACACCCAAAGGACACAACTAAAAAATTTTCTCAAAAAAAAAATAAAAAGTTTATTCCCTAAAAAATCTTATATAAGATAAAAACCGAAAGCTCAAAAAAGAAAAGATTTTTAAACTAAAACTTTAATAATTAGAAAACTGCGTTACAAAAATTCTCACGATTATTGAAATAAAAATTAAACTCTTTTAAAAAACCGAATCTGTTTAGAATCTTTATTTCTTTTCTTTTTTTTTATTTCGAGTTTTAATTCGTTGTGGTAAAATTTAATGGCTTGCGTGTTTACATTTGTTTTTCGTTTAATAAACTCGTATTTATGACACACTGTTCGATAGATAAAATTTATAGAATTTAAATTATGATAGGCTCTATGTTCGTCGGTGAAAATTGTTGACTCTACTGCAACCTGTAAGACAATTATGGAAACTATCGTAGCTTGACTTTTATTGAAAATTACAACTGCAAACGCTTTTTCAATAGATTTATTGACTTCTACAATACATAAAGAGTTTGTTCTGTTTTGCGGGCTTCGCCCTCAGTGACTCTTGCACTTGTAGTTGAGCAAGGTTTTGTCTATTTGAACGATTTTTCCTTTTCCTAATTTGTTATTGAAAAAGTCTTGCACAAAGATTTTTAAACATGGTTTTTTAAGGATTTTCAAAATCGTGAGCTCAGACAAGTTAATGCTTAACACAATCGAATATCGAAGTTGTCTACAACTATACCTTATCACGACTTTAATAACCTGTTTAAAACTGCAATCAAAACCCTCGAAGAACGTACCTCTATTTAAAGAAACAAAATTTTTAAATTACCACATATATGAGTTGCACATCTCCAAGCAAACTCGTCCCTTTTTTTTTTATATTTATTAATAGACATAAAAGAAACTACAAACTTCACAACTTTGTTCTTTTTTAGCCACAAATTATCTTGTAAAAACGAAATTAGTGCATATCCTCTTAAAATTGACAGTTTGATTTGAGTCGTTCTAATAACAAAGTGTTCATAAGTTAAAATTACGTTATTTTTGATAAAAATTTTACTTTCTTTTTTCGGTTATCTATTAATTTATATATTATATTTATTTTTTCATTTTTAAATAATATCATTTAAGTAAAACTTAAATCATATTAAACATTTTTCATAAAATTCTTCTACTAAAAAATCTTCTCCCTCCCCCCTTCGGTGGGAAGATTTTTTAGTTGAGCCCAAAAAGTTTTCTTCAGATAAAACAAAATTAATCGTAGATAATATAAATATAGGCTTTTTATCTTGCAGAAGGATTAAATTAATCTTTCTGTCGTTTATCAATATCATTTTGTTTTTATTTAACTGTTTCGATGCAAGTTTTAGAAGCTTTTTTGGTAAACTTTTTCTGTATAACCGGCGAGTTCCAGTTGTATGTATCTTATCGACAACACATTTTGTTACGATATTTATTGTAGTATAAAAATACCCAACTCAAAGATAAAAAACCCCATCTTTTATCAGCCCCGTAACTTCATAGACGAGTCTATTCACAGAATTAAATTCCCTCTTGTATAGCTTTAACTTATAACAGTACTGAATTGAAGATGAACAAAGAGCATATAGTTGGATTCTCTATTTGTTTAGTTTTGTTTTGTTATATACTAAAGCGCCAATTTTCCTCTTATATGCGATCGTAGACTCGTCAATAGCAACACATTTACTTATGGGATAAGTCTTTAAGAGCAGATTGTTAATAAAAGATACAATATTTTCAGTTTTTTTAATAATGTTGTTCGATATTGAATATTCGTTAGAAATGTATGTGGTAATACAAAAAAGTTTGCGAATATATGCGAACTTAACATAGAACATCTTTTCATATACATATTTTTTTCTCAAGTCCACGAATTGATTTTCTTCTTTAACACAGAAGAGATATCAATTTGACAGTGAATTCACTTCCATATAATATAAGAATTTAATAAAAATAGTAGTTTGTTTTTTGTTATATACTTAAAGTCTTCGTTTTTGATTTTTTTGTTAAACACCTTTGTTTGTCTGACTGTATATATATTCGGCTATATTGGGTTATAAGCTTTTTTCTTTTTTGTTCGAAAAAACACCCCCTCCTCTCTTTCTCACATATGGACGAAAAAGAAAGTCGAAAGTGAACGTGATTCTATAGTTGGTTGTTTCAATTTGTGTGTAAAAATTAGTTTTTGAAAAAAAAAGTTTTGTAAGAAGTTTAAAAAGATAATGGTTTTGAGGGAGAAAAAAGTCGAGGATAGTTTGAGATGACGTTGTTTGGCAAAAAAGTGTCTTAAACTGAAAATTAGTATTAGAAAAGATTTTATTTTTTTAGTTTACGTCTCCCGTTAAAAATTATAGTCATGTTTCTTTATTTGTGGCCGAGGGATACTTCAATAAGGGACATGATTTATGAGTTAAAAGTGGGTTTTAATGGTGTTAAATTTGTTTTAGATGTTATCCGTTTATAATTAAAACAATAAGAAAATCAAAAATTTAAGGGTTCGTGCCGTATTGTTGGGGTAAATGAAACAAAGCTTACAATGCGAAAAGGAAATGTGAAGAGAACTTCAGAAACGGATGGGTGTGTTTTGGGAGTTTGTAGGGTTCATAAAGAATTTTTTTATGAACCTGTAAAAAAGGAAAAAGCAAAGATTCTGCATAAAATATTTAAAAGACATGTCAGATTAGAGTCTACAATAATAACCGATAACTGGAAGAGTTATTTATGCGTCGATAAGGTTTTTTTTGACATTTGAAAATAAATCACAGTAAATACTTTGTGGACTCTATTAATCATTTAAATCATACCTAAGGGATAGAATTTTTGTTGGGGAAATTAAAAAGATATATAAAAAAGCAAGAAACGAGCCAAAAAACAACTTTACGAAGTTTAGTTTTAGAATTTAAATTTAAACGACTTGAAAAAGACGTGTTTCAAAAAATATCGACTATTTTTTTAAATTAATCATAAATTAATAAAATCAATTTTAGTATTTTTTTAATTTTTGGATTAAAAAAGAAAGAGGCTTATATTCCAATATAGCCATATATTTTATAAAATCCTCTCAAAGAAAATAGTCAAAGATTTCAGTCACAGTCGAAAATTTAAATGAAAAAGTAGGGTGTTGTTTATCAACACAAGTAACATGTTTAAAAGTGCGTGATTAAAGACGATGTGGCTTTTAATGGAACTGGGTGTTCGGTTTTTTTATTTGGTGTTTTCTGTAGAATGTTTCCATAAGTGTCAATATTAGATAATATAAATGGGTTTCTTCTTCAAAAACAAACAATGAACTGTCAACAGTCAATAATTCGCTAAAAGAATCGCGATTTTGATTATTATTGTTGTTTATGTATTAAATATTTTTTCTTTTATTTTCAACTTAATTTTTTATATTTATTTTTCGTATGTTTCTTTTCTTAATATGTTTAATAAAAATATATGTTGCTTTTTCAAGAATAAAAATTATAATGTTGTTTTGACCTCTTTGTTTTATGTATCGATTTTTTGGCCCGTTTATAGGCTATATTAAAAAACACTAAAAAACCTATGACCTATATATAGATCATAATAAAAAACACTGAAAAATTTATAACCTATATATAAATCATAATAAAAAACAGTAAAAAGTTTATGACCACTATATGGGTAATAATAAAAAAAATGGAAAAAAATTATAACTTACATATGGGCTATATAGACTTAAGAATTATTATTAGATCGATATAAAAATTCAGCAAGTACCAAAAAAAATTGCCAAATTTTCATAAAAAATAAGATTTTGCTGAATAAAAATTCGGCAAAATATTTTTATGAAAAATATTAACAAACCTAAAGCTTCCAAAAAATTTATTGTAAAACACTTATGTATTGAAATTATTAATAATAAAATACAATGCAAAAGACGCAAATCAATGCATAAGTATAATAGCGGAAAAATAACAAAGCTATTATTTAAACACATGGCGACCAAAATGCATATGAAAAAACATGGCTATATACAAAAACCTTTTGATTTAGAAAAAAAACAAATGATAGATGCAGTTTCAACATGAGACGCTATCGGAAGCATTTTATTCAGCGAATATTTTATTAAAAAACTTAATAATATTAAGTTGATAAATTTCATAAAAAATTTTACAAATGAAAAAGTATATTTTTCATCTTGGTATAGACAAAAAATAATACTGAATTTGTACAATTGAGAATATCAGTTATTGATTGAACAATTTAAAAACAAGAATATTTATTTGATTTTTGATAAAACAACAGATATTACTAGACGTCAAATTTTAAATTTATTAGTTCGTTTATGTGACGAACAGAAAGTAAATCACTAAAAAAGTTTAAACAATTTCTTCTGAAAAGACAAATTCGCTGAATATTAACATTGAAATTTTAAAATTATTAAATAAGTTTTTCACAACAAAAGACTAATATAATAATGTAAGATTAAACATTCCCGATGCTGCCCTATATGTTACTAAAGTTGAAAAATTGTTAAAACAATAATACCAGAAATTAAGCTGTAACATGTATTATACAAGAATTGCATAGAGCTTCGAAATTTTTAACATTTAAATGCTGTAATATCGATCGTTTAGTATCTTTTATTAAAAAACATTAACAAAGAACAAAGCGAACATAGCATTGTTTTATGAAATATTTGAAACACTCTTACCAAATTTTTTAATTTCAACTCGATGGGATACATGGCTAACATTTGTATTTCAAATTAGTGAAAACTTTCAAAAATATATTGAATATGTAGGCAGCTTAAACGACACAACAACAGATGTTGTTTCTATTAGGTTGTTATTTAATAGTGAAGCTATAATATTCGAATTCAATTTTATTTCAAAATACCAACAAATTCTTATTAAAATAACCAAATTAAAATTTACAAAATTAAATACATTCGACCAGATAAAAACTTTAAAGAAACTAAAAATGAAAATCGATGATTCATCTGTTATTAAAAAAAGAAAAAGTGTTTTTGATAAAAATCTAGATTATTCTAATTATTCTAATTTTTCAATACTTAAATGCTCAAATAAGATAAGGTTTTAGGTGCAATATTACTAAACTCAGTTGACGCAGAAAGATCATTTAGTAAAATAAAAATTTTTTGCAAGTGTGCGATCTTCAATAAAAGTTGAAAACTGTAGCAAGCTTCTTTTTTTATATTTTAACAATAACAGTTAATAATTTTACATTCTGAACATTTTATGTTTGAAATTTTATTAATTAAAAATGCCGATTTTTTTTGCCGATTTTTTACAAGTTTTTTTTAAAATTTGCCGAATTTATTTCGGCCCTAGTTATTATATAATATAGTCAGACTTCAGTGTTTATTATTTATTATGCCAAAACAAAAATATGATGCTTTCCTCAGAGCCCCTCTCTCTCCCTACTTTCTTTATTTGCTTTTTGCTCAATAATATATCTTTAATATATTACATCCTGCTTAGATACACACTGGACTATAGAACTCATCCATAGAAAAATTAACAAATATTTTTTTACTATTATCTTTCGTTCGTTTTTTTACAACAACTCGACTTTTAATTTAAATCACTAATAGTAATTGTTTTTTATTGCAACAACACATAGTTGTCTTATATTTGTTTTAGAAACATGAGTAATCTCTTACCTTTAACACTTTTATTTTAGCTATATTTAACTCGAGTCAAGCTCACAGTTACAAACTAATATATAATATCTAGAAAAAAGATCGATAAAAATTTCGCTTTTTAGAAAGAAAACTCAACACAAGTTGTTTTATTATCAAATATATTTAATATTTTTGAAATACAATTTTGCCATTAACTTTTAAAAAATTTTTAACCAAAAAAAGTTTTTTTTTGCAGCATTATTTAAGAGCAAATTTGCATTAAAAATATTTTGTTTTTTGAAAAAAACTGCAAAAAATAAAATGATAATTATAAAAAAAATATTAAATATTGCATTAGTAAAAAACAATACACCACTCTTATAATAAACACACGCTACAGTAGCTAGTATTAAAGAAACACCAACAATTAGAATCGACTTAAAATAACTATTTGTTGAAAATAAAACGCCAAAAATTTTTTTTTAAGTTGTTAAATAGTAAACCGTTATAATCAATTAAAACTTTGAATATCAAACTCAAAAATACAATAAGAAAAATACAGAGTAGACAACTAAAACTGTTTTAATAAGATAGAGAAAGACAATCACGCTGCGTGTCTTCTACTTAATCAATGACTGCTGAATTATAAAACATTTTATGATTTTCATGATAGTTGTTATAACATGCCGAAAAACAGTATGATTTATCACAGTCTTTACAAAATCAAGATGTCAAACATATATTAGTTTTTAAATGTACATGATACTCTCTATTGTTACATCTTTTGCGCTCCTCAAGCTTTGTTATCAAATGTTTTTTAAATATAAGCTGTTTTTCAATACTATGCTTTTTTTTTAACATATTATATTTAACAGTATAAAGAACACCTTTTCTCTAAATTTTAACTAGAACAATAAACGTTTTTTATCTTTACAATAGAGAATATAATCATTGTGCAGACAACACTGAGCAACAAAAAAAGTCATTTTATTAACTTATCGATTGTTTTTTCGTAAAACTGTGTGTTTTTTATCATCTGTTCTGTAAGGCTACATCGCCCATGTTTTTATTATCATCAATATTTTACTGAGGTCGATGCACGCCATATTTAATATTATTTTTGACATTTCTTATATGTTGAAAAATTATTTTTAAACTAGGCCTCTCTAATTCGTTCGCCACTATAACTTTTTCTTTTAATTTAATAGTTTGATTTGCTATTTTTAGATTTTTATTGAGTTTTTCTTGATTACTCATCTAATTCAAATATTCTATGTTATAAAACGTACAAATTGATGAGACGGCCTTTTTTGATGCTTTCTCTTTATATAAAAAAACAGTGAAATCTTTTCTTTGTAATACGTTTACGTTATTTACCTTAAGATTTTTCTTAATATTCTTTAAATTCTCAGGCTTTCTTTTGTTTAAATAGAGATTTCTACAAACATTGAACTCTTTCGCTAACAAATTGCAGCATAAGCCAAACGAATTATAAAAATTGTCATAAAAAATTTATGCCATTTTCCTTCAACATCGCAGATAGTTTATTACTGTATTTTTAAGAGTTGACTAAAAACAGACTTTAACAAAATAGATGTACCTGGAACGAGAATAGCTACACATATAAATTTTTATTTCGTGTTTATCAAGTTTATTCGGGTTAAAGACTTTGAAAGCTTTTTTTTCTTTTAAAAGGTATTGTGGATTTGTCTATACTAATACACTCTTTGAGCAATATTTTGTTTTTAGTGTTTTTGTTAAGAAATTTTACAATTCTGGGCTTATTTATAAATTTCCTAAAAGTTTTATGTTAAACCTTTTCAGAAATACATGTTATATTGCTGTTTATGTACTAAATCCTTTTAAAGTCATAATGTTTAATATAGTTACGAAAAAAAACAATTTTAAGTTTACATTTTAGTAATTTTTATAATTAGATGCTTTTAGCAACTCTATCGCGATTGAGAATTTTATATATTTTCTTATTTCGATTTCAGTAATTAAACATATGTTTTTTCTTTTTTTACAATATTTTTTTCTGTTAAGACAGTAAAATATGTGTTTATTTTTTTTGTATAAAAGGTTTCAAAGAAATCGATTATTTTGAAATTTTCTGTTTTAATTGTTAAGTTGTTAGCGGGAAAATAAAAAAAACCTAAGAGGCAAACTTTTAATATTTTTAGTCCACCAGAAAGGTTTTTGGTTTTTGGGTTTTTTAGTCATTTTCACTGTCGCCGCGCTGTATTGGAAATGTTGAGAGATCGACTTCTAGGTTAAAAGCAATAAGTTATTGTTTTTTTCTTTTATAGTAAAATTGTGTTTTAGTCAGTAAAAAAATTTATAAATAATAATACTAATTAAAAAAAAAGACAAAAGAAATGAATATTTATTTTTACTATACACCCGAAAAATGTATTGTGTCTTTAACGCAGGCTAAAAAACAAAACAGTTTTGTTTTTTTTTTGCGTGATTTCATGCTATATATAATAATACTTTTTTTAATCTTAAAAAACAAATTTGTATTATATATAATACATTTTTGATGTAAAAAAATTAGATTTGTATTATATACAGTATGTCAAAAAAAACGACACCTATTTTTTACGATTTCATGTATAAAAACGAGATCTTATAAAAAACATTTTTTAATATTCAGTTTAGTCAAAAAAACTACACGCTAAAACTGATAATTTCGTTCGTTTACGTGTTATAAAACGTTTTCTTTAAAAAAAATGTCAAAAAAAAATGAGACACTTAATAAAGTTTATTAAAAATAAACGCTAAAAAAAACTCTATATTTTATTCTTAACGTAGACCCCATGACATCGAGTGCATTAGTGGGAAATTTACAAGCGATAATCGAACTTTACAAGCGAAGTAATTCGATCAGGAATATTTCTAAATTATTAAGTGTTAAACGCTTAACCGTCTTCAGAATTAGTCTAAAACAAAAGACAGCGGTTCTTTAGTAAGAAAATATGGTTCTGGTAAACAAGTATTTTTTCTGGCCAGAAACAAGCTTTAATAAAAAAAATAAAGTCTAAAAAATCTAAAATTAGTGCTTCTAAGTTAACTGATAGCCTTAAAGAAAACAGCAACTTTTTAGGCTGTATACAAACTGTACAAAACAATTTAATTTCTAACGGTATTACAGCATATTCTGTATTCTCTAAACTACTTTTATTAAAAAAACACCTACCAAAGATTTTTATTAGTACAGAAGTAGTCTTTTCTCCCAGATACCTACTGAGATAATGTTATTTTTAGCGACGAGTGTAAATTTAATCTCTTTACATCAGATAAAAAAGATTATCTATAGCTTGAACAAAGTGAACACTTCAATTCAAAACATATAACACAAACTGTAAAGTTTAGTGGAGGAAATGTTATGGTTTGATGATGCTTTTTATCGAGAGGCATGAGTAATTTGATTTTTATCAAAGAAACAATAATTCGTTTTTTATATACTTTTATTTTACTTAACAATCTGTGTGCCTTTAGAATTTAATGATGCTTAATAGATTTATTTTTTAACAAAATACCGACTTACAGCACACTTTACTGTACAAGAAGTCGTTTTTTTGAGGATAGTAACATAGGAGTATTTTTTTCTTATTGAAATTTCAAAATTTAAACATAATCGAGCATGTTTAGGCTTACATAAAGCAAAAATTGAGCGATTTGGCTATTAAAAATAAATCTGCCTAAAAAACAATAGAACTTTAGTATGCATTTCCACAAGATGTGCTGCAAATATTATTAAGTCAATAAAAAGTAGAATTATGGTTGTTTTTAGGTCTTCTAACGGGCACACCGATTATTAAACGTAGATGTTCTATTTTTTTAAATTTTTATAAAGAAAGCGTTTTATAATACGTAAACGACGAGATTATCAGTTTTAACCTGTAGTGTTTTCTGACTAATCTGAATATTAAAAAATTGTTTTATGAGATTTTGCTTTTTTGCATAGAATCGTGAATTAGGTTTCACATTTTTTTTCGACATACTGTATGTAGTAGTAATTTTATTTATACATAAACCTTTGCCGAAAATAATAACTATTTTGGATCAGAATAAGATTATGTTTTTGATTTTGTATTAGGTATAATATTAATAACCTATAAAACATTTACACTAAGGAAAATAAAAAATGGCCACCCCTTAATAAAAATAAAATTAACATATATTTAATATATAAAATTAACTAAAAATTTTATATGTTGTCTATATTGTTATAAAGAATATTAGTTTAGAATTTTGATTTTGAAGAAGAAATATTTCAACTCAAAATATTAAAATTACAATTTAAAAAACAAAAAGCTGAAAATAAAAAATGGCCACACCTTAATTAATATGGAGTGTGTTTCTCTCGTGACCTTAAAACTTCAGCAACTCTTTTTGGCATAGATCTGACTAATTTTTTGCAAAAATCTGCGAGAATTTTATTTCATATTTTGAGTATTTGTTTTTTTATTTCATTAATATTTTTACTATGTTTTTTCCCAATTTTTTGTTTTAAACAATCTCAAAGGTGCTCAATCGGGTTCAAATCTAATGATTGAGACAGCAATTCTAAGACTTCAATATTTTTTATTTCAAAATACTCCTGAACATACTTAGATGTATGTTTAGTGTCGTTATCTTGCTGGAATATAAAGTCGTCTTGAACTCCCATTTTTTTAGCTGATCTTTTAAGATTTGATGTTAATATTCTTTTATATTGGTATTTATCTATTATTCTCTCAATAAACATCAATTTTCCTACACCGTTTGATGACATACACCCCATATCATTATACTTTCCCTCCATGTTTTACAGTTGGTATAGAATTTTTCATATTAAAAGATGCCTTGGGCTTTTTCTAAACCTTTATTATACCATCAGATGGGAATAGATTAATTTTTGTCTTATTACTGAAAATTATTTTTTCCAATCTTCATTTTCAAATAATGACCATTTCATTGCTATCTCATACCTCAAGTTGATATTTTTTGCTCAATAGTGGTAATTTCCTGGGAACACGGCTTTTGAAATTTGTCATTGCGATATAATTACGAACTGTTCGTGCTGTTATAGTTGTTCCCGTTGTTTCTTCAATTGTTAACCTTATTTTATCTGATGAAATAAACGGGGTTTTATTTATTTCAGTGACTATAATTGACTTTTCGTTCTTATTCAAAGAATTTCTTTTTTCAGAGCTAGCAAACGCTGCAGTGTAGAACATTTCGAATATCTTTTTAAGAAAGCGTCTTACTGTAGTTTTCGGAATTCTAGTAATTTCAGATATTTTAATCTGGCTAAGTTTATCCTTTGAAAGCCTCAAAACTTCTGCATATTTGATAAATTTTTCTTTATCTAAAGCCATGTAAGAATTAATTTTTGGCCATGTAGTCACAATTGGCTTAAATAAAAAAGGTGGCTATTTTTTATTTCCAGCTTTTTATTTTTTAAATTGTAATTTTAATATTTTGAGTTTAAATATTTTTTCTTCGAAGTAAAAATTCTAAACTAATATTTTTTATAACAATATAGACAACACATTAATTTTTTAGTTAATTTTATATATTAAATATATATTAATTTTGTTTTTATTAGGAGGTAGCTATTTTTTATTTCCATTAGTGTAGATGTTTGTTTGCATCTAAACATTTTTTTTAATATAGAGTTTATTTTTTGTTCCCTCATTTAATTGTTTGACTCTTTATGTATTTGATAACCAGTTGTGTCAAAATTAACTAGTTCATTAAGAACCAATAATCACACTATGAAAAGAGTTAATAAAATAATCGATTGATAAAATAAATCTTGAATTAATACTATCTTTGCCTGTTAGTGTTTTAATATTTTTTGAAAAACTTTTTTTTTGTTCGTTTCGTTTACGAGTATAACTTCACTATGAGATAAATTTTCTAGTTTTAAGTCAATAAAATCGGATGTTTTAATTGTAAGATTTAGATTATAAAAACCTTCTATCAAACCATTGAATGTTTTTTTTAAAAAGCTCATGAAATAATTCTTTACTTATCCTCATAGGTCCATGAATATTATAAAGTAAGATAATTTATTTTGGAAGTTAAAACCATAATCAAACAATTTTATAGACATATCAAAGTTATCATTATTATTATTAAATAAATTGGATACAGCTAATCTAAAATCAATTTTGTTTTTTTTTCTTTAAAATTAACATTTAGAACATAAGTAAATAAAATTTTCTTTTACTTTTTTTGTTATTATGTTGAAAGTCTCTTCAACAGTATTAATATATTAAGAAAAAACAATACAATATTCATTTATTTTTTCGTTTAATTTAATATATTTTTTAATCTTTTTAATATTTCTTATATTCAATAATTTATTTTATTGTATTTCCTTAAAAAACAATATCTATCATTGAAATCTTTGATTATTTTTTGAATCTTTTTTTTTTCTCGTAAAACATTAATTATAATTGATTCTACTCTGATATCTTTTGATTTTTTTAATTTGTAAAATTCTAGTTCTTTTAAACTATAAAAGTTTTTTGTAGAAAACCACTTTTATTTCGTCTTTTACTCAGGTGTAATAAAATTTTAGATTATCAGACGTAAAAATTTCTTTACATTGTTTCAATTTGTCGCCTGTAATTCTAACACTTATCAACAGTGATGTTAAATATGTTAATTTTTTCATTAGCTTTGTGTTAACAGATTGGTGTTCGATATGGTTTTAGTTTATTGTTGTCATATTAACGGTTTTTATTATCGTTAATATTTTTTTAGTAAACTTACTATCAGCGAACCTTGTATTTGTTATTACGAAGATGCTTCTGCTATTTTTCGAAATTCACTACGTGTTTCTCTAAAATCTATGTGTGTTTTTTTATCTTCTATTATTTTATTTATTCACCATGAACGAATCGAAGACGATTACAATTACTACCCTTGAACATTAATTTATCTTTTTTGGTTTCTAAATCTCTCGCGAGCGTTTTTAGTGTGCTTTCGAATATTCTTTTCCCAAGTTTTATTATTTCTGACAGTTGCTTTACACCTTATAATTTATAGATATTATAACACAATTTTTTGTGTCAGAACAATTCCGGTGTATATATTTTAAATTTAATATGAAATAGCAGTTGTTGGTTTTTGTTTTTCTGTTTTTCTAAAACAATAGCCTATATATTTGCATATATACTTGTTTTTTTATTGTATGCAAAAAAAAAGCGATCGGAATAAAAGTTAAATTCTCTAGCCTAAAATAATATGTGTTTATACAATTTTAAATAACTATTTTTTTTAGGCCAAAACATTTTTGAAGTCATCATTTTTGATATAGGTTTTGCAGAAGTTAATTACCTTAAAAATTAAAATTTTTTCTTTTTTTTAAGCGTTATTTTTTTTGTTAAAATATATTTTTCTTTTGTTAAGCGTTATTTTCTTTTTTAAGCGTTATTTTCTTTTCATTAATTTTTAACTCATGCTAAATATATCAGAAATTAAAAAACTAAAAATATCAAAAACATTAGTTTCGTTACGACAAGCGTTGATTGGAAAAATAAAAGAACAGGGTTATGGAATAAAAAATGATGCAATGTATTCTGATATTTCGTATGAGGTTGCAAAAAAGATATACTAGAAATATGTAAAATCTGGTATAATCGCCAAATCAAAGCCAGTAAAAAAGATGATAAAAAGATAAACAGCGTAGTTCAATAGTTTATTGAAAACAATATTGAAACAAAGCGCCAAATAACGTTAGAAGCTTAAAAAACTTTAATCTTCAAAGAATTAAATATTAAAATGTCATTATCTACGATTAAAAATGTTATCGTAGATCTAAAAACAGGGGTTCCGAAAAACTATTTTTATTTTTTCATTATGGCCATAAATATATGGCCATAAGTATTTTTGGATTTTTTACTGACTAAAATATATGGCAATTATTTTCCCATATTTTTCGTATTTCTGTATTTTTCATACTTCCCTAATTACAAAACTTTTCGAGTTTTTATCAACGCCTAAATCTACTTGTTTTTTTTCCAATCACCTTATTTTATATATTTTCTAGCATCTAATTTTTTCTTTTTCTTTTTCCTTTTCTTTTTCTTTCGATTTCATGTTCGTTCGGTTCACGTACACACTTTTGTTTATTCGGCTTTTGCGCCATGGCTTGTGTTTTAATGTTAGGTGAATCATACGAAAATTATATTATTTTTAGCTTAAATGAATTGTTTGGTTTAATTTTGAGGTTATATTCTTTGTGTTATAAAAATCAAGTATTTTTTGAAAAGCAAAACAGGTGTCCAAGAGTTTCAGACGTTTTTAAAGCTACAACGATACAGCCAACAAATTAAATTCTCTGACCGCTTTTTTTAAAAAACGCTCTATCATCAACTATTCTTTACAGATATATCGGATATACTTTTTATCAAAAACATATGACAATATGTGCCATCAGTGACAAATATTAAAATAATAACATAAACTTTCGAATTTATTAATTACAGAATGTATATATATCAACAACAGTGATCAACAACAACTATACGATTATGTTTTTAAACAAACAACCAACTATTATTTCTGATTACTGAAAACACCCGAAATTAAAATCAACATATAGTTAAAATTCTTGTTTTTATATAAAACAATATATACTTTCAAAAAAAAACAAATATGGTTTAAAAAAGTAAAAGGGCTGTCTTCTGATGTTCAACCTTTTTTAATAACTAATGACTTAATTAAAGGTGCTAGAAAATTAAATCAAAATTTTTTAAATATTTTGTCTATGAGCAAAAAAACACAGAAAGCTTATTCTAGTATCGACAAAAAAAACTGCTTTCTTCGAAAAACTGGACAACACGTGTTATAAATGTAAGATATGTGGTGTGACAAGAAAACAAAATGACAATAAGGGATTTACAAATTTGATTGGTCACTTACGTGAAAAACGTGCAGATTGGAAAACCAGAATCAATGAAATGATGTTACCCCCTTCAAATACTCTGAAAGACTTTATTATTCTGATAAAGCGAAAACAATTTATGTGTGAATAGATTTAATTGTAACAAAAGGTTTTTATCCTTTTGGACTATGCGAAGACAAACATTCCCTAAAGTACACCAAATTGAAGAGAATAGATAAAGACACACTGTTTAAATACTGGCATTTACTTGTTGCACAGGTCGAATTAAAAATAAAAGAAATACTTTCTATTAATGGCGGAATTATGTTTGATCAGTAGTCTGAATCAAGCATACATTACATTGGCATGTTTGTATGTTTTGGTTTGTCGGGTCTTATTTTACTTTTAAATGATGAAACTGACTTGGCTGCAGAAAGTCACGTTGAATGTGTGAAGAGTGTTCTAGAGATTTATGATAAAGATTTAAATTTTATCTCTTTTATCTCAGGAGATAATTGTAATTTAAATAAAAGAATTGCCAAAAAATCAATGTCCCATTAGTTGGTTGTACTAGTCATAGATATAACCTTGCAGTTAAGAGTTTTTTAAAAAAAAATATAAAAATGAAATTAAGAAAATCAGCGCGCTAATGAAGAAATTGAACTTCTTGAAGAACCAGAAGAAATTAAGACTATTAACGGAGCAATCTTCCATAACATATAATGAAACCCTATGGATAGGGAAGTATTCTATGGTAGATAGGTTTTTCAAGCTAAAAAAATTTATTGGCGTTAACGATAATGAACTTAGTAAATCAATGCTAACTGCCGAAAAAATTATACATATTGGTAAGTTAGAAGAAACAATGAAGACTTTTGCCTTGGTAAATACAGCTTTACAAGGAAGTTTAACTTTATATGAATTTCGGTGTCTTTTTGATGCACTTATTAGTAAAATTTTGACGTTAAATTATTATTTGTCTGACTCGGCAAAGATTTTACACAATGCATCATTTGAATCAGGGATTGTTAAACTACAGTCAGATAGAGTTGACATATTGACAGCGGGCAAAAAAAAAAGAGTTAAAAATGCTTAGATACACAACTGCGAAGCTGAGTATAAAGTTAAATCAGAAAATGACAACTTCGCCGAAACGTTTCTAAAAAAAAACAAAAAAGACAGAAGAATATAAAAATACAGAATATATTCCATCGACCTCCAATGTATATGAGCGCTTGTTTAGTCAAACAAAGCTCATACTGGGTTACCAGAGAAAACGAATGACCCCAAGAAATCTCGAAATGGTTGTATTTCTTAAATCAAATAGAGATAGATAATCAGAAAAAGATGTGTTATATATTGAAAAAAAAAACAAACAAAATATACAGTTATTACGTAAAAGTTTTGAATGTTTTTAAATTAAAAAATTGTTTTTGAAACATCTATTTGAAAAACTTTTTTGGTGAAGTAATGTGTAGGGTAAAAGTTTCGATTTTTCGGGCTTTCTTTATTTTATTTTTTTTATGTCTTTTTAATCTTCTTTTTTTTTCTTATCGCGATTGATTTTTATATTTTTCAATCCAATCACTATATTTCTATATTTATCTATATTTTCTATATTTCCCCTATGTTTCTATATTTCATCATGTTTGCCATATTTATTATATTTCCATATACTTTAGTTTTCCGAAATATGACCACAAGTATTTTTTGTTTTTAAAATCGGAAAATATATGAAAGAGGCCATATTCGGAATCGCTGTCTAAAAATAACTTTAAAAAAAGCGGTTTTTCACGCCCGTTAATATAAATTATCTAATAACAAAAGAACTGCGCCAAGCATATGCTCGAGATTATTTACAAAATATCAGGGGAATAGTATTAAATGCATATTTATTGATGAATTATGATTTAATTTGTATTTGAGGCAGAGCTTTTGCAAGATTATCAAAGAGAAAATATGCTTCAGTGTTGATCCCTTCTACAAAATCAACCAACCAATCAATGATTTCTGCAATAAGTGATTTTAAGTAGATATTATTTCATAAAATTATAAGTAAGCCAGTTAACACTAATATTTCTATCGGATTTTTTGGAATCGTTAATTTCAACGTGGCGTAGTAAAAATATTCTTGATTCGGCTGTTTTTATAATGGATAAGGCAAGAATACACTATTCCCACGTCTTAAACGGTTTTATTAGATCTTAAATATTAATGTTAAGTATCTTTCTTCTTATTCTTACATGCTTAATTCAATTGATTTTTTTTTCAAAAATTAAAGTGATAGTGAGAACGAGTTTAAGTATGCGATATGAGGGTAATTTTTACGAATTAATTTTTATAGCTGTTAATTCAAGAACGGCTGAAGATATTGAAGAGTATTTTAGACATAATGAGAGAAATTGTTTGGTTGCTTGGAAATGAAAGATTTTGTTTAATTAAAAAATTATTTTTCTAGTTTTTTAATATTTTAACAAAAGTAAAATAACGCTTAACAAAAGGGGAAATATATTTTAACAAAAGAAAAATATATTTTAACAAAGGGAAAATAAGGGTTAAAAAAGGAAAATAACGCTTAAAAATGGAAAGAATTAAATTTTTAGGAAAAATAACGCCCGCAAAACCTATATTTAAACCACACGAGAGTAGAAAACCTTCTTTCTTTACGATAACTAAACAAAAAACAAAAAACTAATAATGTCTTTTTGTTTATAGTATACATCGAAAATAATATCACCCAGAATGTCTGTTGAAAAATAGTAACTGTTAATAAAAACTATTAGGAAGTAATTGAATAAATCAATAAATTAATCTATAATCAATTTGATAATTGATTAAAAACAATTAATTGTCAATAAATAATGAGGTTGTTGTATCACTACTGATAATTAATGCCACGGAGTTTGTATGTCTTCGTTTTTAAAGCTCCTCAAGTCAACCGGAGAAAGAGTCAAATGTGAGTTTGATAAATTGGAAAATTTTACTATCAGATATTATTACATCTGCTAACAGAACTGATGCTGTTCTACTTAGTACGTTGGTTTTTAGATGCGGTATATTATTTAATGATAAAGAAAAAATTACATTAGCTTTTTTAGTTAAACATCGAATACCTATTATTGATAGTATAGTTTATAAAAAATTAAGTCTAAAACAGAAAGCTCAAGTAAAGTGGACAATTGATTATCTAGAGGCGAAATAACGAAAGCAGACTATATATATGTGGCGTGATAATAATGTCATCGTAATAATAATGTCAATATGTTTTGCTAATTAAATTATTTTTTGACAAAAATTGATTAAGGAGGCTGGCGTGACGAAAGTGTTATAGTAAATTTAAGTGAAAAATAATATATTTTGGTCTATTTTC
>SBJP01000243.1:0-13650 GCA_014805705.1 Cucumispora dikerogammari | reverse complement strand
CATTTTTTGATAAACTTATTAAACACTTTCCAGAATATTGCGTCAGTTAGTATATAGTTTGATCTTTTAAAAAAATTTGTATAGCTTGTATGGTTAGTACATCTATCGTACAAAAGAAATGTGCTTTCGTGACCAACTTCTAGGCTGTCTGATTTGTCTTTTAAGTCTTTTTGCAAATAGTCTTTAATATTGTTTCAATTTTTTTATATTATCTATTATATTTTGCGGTTTGGATAGACTTATAGCATCTGTGTCATTCATTCGAGATATAGCGTTGAAGACTAAAGCCTGAGCAGTCTTATCTTAGGTTTTGATTTCTCTACTATGCAAGCGTTTATTTTCTCATTTTTTTATTTTAAGATGATTAGAAACACGCAAGTAAAAAATTTCACTTGTTTTTTAATTTTTTTATTCAAATATAACGCTTACAAATTCACTTATGATAATTAAATCTTTTACCTTCGTCTGTATTCTCTTAGCTGTTGTATATATAATCGTTGAGTATGTTTATGACTTACGTCTTTTGAAATATTGTTTTTTAAACCCCAAGGTTTGTTAATAAGTTCGTCTTTTTTATTTATGATTAAGTTTCGTGGTATGCTTAAAAAGATTATTTTATTTACGTTATATATGTGAAACAGTGTATGTGTTTTATCATCTGTTTGATAAATATGGTTACAATGAACTATAAAAAATACTTCTTTTCTTCCATTTTGTTTTTTTAACGACTTATGAAAAATTTCTGAATATATTAATTTTATCTAATATGTAACGAATTAAAATCAACTCGGCATATGAGACATAGTAGAGTAAAATATACAAACAAAATTTATCTATTTGTCAATAATTTTGAAATAGAAATAAAAAGTTTGAAGGCCACCGCACACGATAATTTAAAAGTTTTTGTCAAAAAAAAACTATTTCTAAAGGCGTATATACCTTTTTAATTTTTTTTTGATTTTACAGGGCTTAAAGTTTAGTAATTTGTTTTTTATTATTTTTTCAATTCTTAGGCTATCAAGTAGTATTTAAACTACTGTTCAAAATTTTTTAACGTTTTCCAATTATCACATCACAGGCTGATGATATTTTGTACAGCCATCTTTTTAAGCTCACACTGGCTCATTGATAATTTTTAAAATAAAATTTGGAAATGTTTCTGAGGTTTTAAAAAAGGGTGATCATTTTGAAATTAAATATTGAAAAAAATTAAAAATATCTTAATATTTTGTTCTTTTTAAATTAAAGTTTAAAAAGAGTTTTAACGTTTTTTAATCTATCTTTTCTCAAAAACAATTAAAAGTGTCTTGAAAAAAACAGTGCTTTTGTTAAAAACATAATACGAGAATTTAATATTTTTAAAATGTTTCGAAATGTGTATTTAATTTAACTGCGAGCACTATATAGGCCGTGAATTTTTTTTAATGTTTTTCAAATATTATTATTGTTCGTAAAGTATTACAAAGATTGTAAAGTTTATTGTGAACTAAAAAATTAAATTAACTGCTAAAAAGTGTTTTAATAAACAAAGATTTTTTTGTTAAAGTGACATATCATTTTTAAAATAATCAAAAGTTTTCGTTTTTAGATGTATAACAGAGGGTAAATAAGCCAGTAAACATAAGATATATGGTGTTGTCTTATATATCCAATAGTAAAATTAAACGAATATCTTAAGCAGAAAAGACCTAAAAATATGTTCAGTTTTTTATGTAGTTGTTTGTAATTTAATATATCACAATTAATCTGGGTTAATTATTAAGAACAGATCAATAAAAAAGAAGCAGGTATATTAAATAATCATTCTTCTAAAATAAGAATTTCTTTTTTTAAGTTAACCGATTTTTTCCAAAAGATATTAAGTGCACCTGAACAATAATAGAGTTTGGTTGAAGACCTTCGCTCAAAGATTCTGCTTCAAGATTTTGAAGCTACTGTCTCAACGTTTGCTGATGATTATAATATAAAGAAATAACATTCATTATAAGAATTACGATTCATAGAAAAGAAACGTTTAAAATAAAAAAATAATATTCGTTTTTGCTTATAGATACTTATATAAATAATGTGCTTATTATAAAAAAAAAGTTAGTAAAGTTTTTCACTTAAAAATTTAGTTCTCTATGAAAGATAAAGCTCGTATATTGTAATTAATCACTGAACCCGTAAGAACCTTTCTTCAAAACACAGCATGATTAGAGGGAGCCTTGTTGTTTCCGTGTTCATTTATATTATAATTCTCTATATTTTGTGTTAAATGTTCTCATCAAATTCTTCAATGCCCAAACAAACAACTCTCGTAATTTCTTCATCCTCCTTTTCAAACACTGCCTTATTATCTCTCAATTCAAAGTGAACGATTCTGTCCTCTCCGTATCCAAGCATTTCCACCTTTCGATAATAATCCTCAGCTACTTGCATATAAAGACTCATCTGTTTAACATCAGTAAGATTTCTAATCAATAGTGTCCGTTTAAAGGGATTAACACAGTCAATCTTATTTGAATTAAACAAGCCAATTCTCAATATTTCAAATAATGAACTTGTATTCAACTGAGGTAACCTCTCTTGCTTTATATTTAAATAAAAATTAGGCATTTGTCCAGAAACTAGCAGTTTGTGTTCTATTTCGTCCCCCTTAATTAATATCACATCCAGCGTTTTAATTAATTCAGCAAGAACTTGCCAATCTACAGTTTTCAATATAAAGTCTTCGCCCAATTCTTCATTTATTGTTATGTAACCAGTGAGTCTATATATTTCAAGAGCGGGGCTATCCTTTATTATATTCTGTAAAATGTCAAAAAACATTTCATAAAAAACAGGCCAAAGATTCGTGATTCTATCTGCTGAAAACCTTAATATCATGACTCTTATGAGAACAAGTATAGAAGCCAATAAATTTGGTGTATTTGGTATTTTAAAATTTTTTGAGATCATTTTTATATGACAGGAGCTGTTTTTTGTACCATTTGAAGTATTTATATAGATATCTGGTTTGTTAGCGAGACAAGTACAGTCGTCTTTGCAATAGTTTAATGTATTGAGTGCCGTGTCTTCATTCATGTTATTGACAATCAAATCCCACTTGTTACATTCCCCTGTGGAACTCGTAGGATCAGTATAATTATCGGGGGTCCATTTATATCCCTCGCTTATGATTCTAATCAGATGCTTCAACTCGTTGACATACGTGTCTTTTTGATTTGCCAAAAGAACCAAACTTATCCTCTTTAAACATTTTGACTTTAATAAAATAGCGTTTTCATTACTAAAATAAAAACCAAACATTGGAGTATAATCTATTTTCTCATTCTTTAAAATACTTAGCGAGTACAGTTTCTGGATTCCTTCCTTGTGTAGAATATTCAAGCCAATTTCCCGCTTCTTATTTATTAGGGTGCAGTCTAGACTAATGTTTGTTTTAAGTTCTATGTTTAAGGGTATTCTCTTTATTACTTTTATGTTCTTAGTTTCTTTAACAAATCCATAATGTGAGGAGCAGTTGAATGTACAAGTTTGTGTGTTTTGGCAAATATTTAAATAGATATCCTTTGTATAAACACTGCCCCGTTTTAGTAATATGTAACTTTCTTTAGTCGTTCTAGCATACCAGTTGTATTCACAGCCCTTTAGTGATTTTAAATTATCAAATAAAGTGAAGTTCGAGTCAAATTTGTTAAAAATACAGAGTCTGTTTGCGTATTTAAATTTTATATGCTCAATAAAATAACTAAAAATTCTTAGGTTAGTTTCATATTTTATAACAGACGATATCGCGAGTTTCTCGTCTGTTGAACTTTCTTGTATTACTGCGTCTCCATTAGAAAGTAATTTATTGATTCCCTGTTCGTAAATCGAAATTCTCGTTCCATATAGATTGGATAAATTACGCAATTTTGTTGGATCTATTTTTATTATTTCCGAGAGCTCTGCTATTAACAAGACATCACAGTCTATAATGTTTGCAGTTATTGCATCGCAACAAACACATTCGATTGCAGAAAGTTCTTTAATATTTTGTAAGAAATTTGTTGAAATGTTTAAAGCTTGAAACTTGACATAGGAATTGAATGAATATTCTTTTGATTTAATCCTTTGCATTACGAGAATTCTATAAATAAATCTGAGAGCGTTTTTAAAATTAATTATCTTTTTCTCCACTATAAGTTTATTAAGTAGTTTATAATTATTAATCAAATAACATGTAGGAAACAGGTCAACAGCAGAAGTCTGAATGACAGAATTGAAATAATGATCTGTTGGAAAGAAGATGAATAAATTTTCTGTTAAATTTTTTGATTGAACATTTTTTTTCCACACTTCCGCATTGAACTCAAGCCCAAGTATTGTCGATTGCTTAATTAACAAATAATAAATTTTAACTGTTAACTCGTATATTTCGATGAAGCATGTCCTGTCTTTTCTTATGAAAGGGAATTGATCTGTGAATTGAATTTTATTTGTTAATGGAAAGTTCATGTTTAAATTATTAGAGTCCTCCCTCCTGATTATTTTGTTTTTGTCTATTTTCGTATAGGTCGCTTGTTCGTGATTCATAGATACTTTATTTCCCGAATATTTACTCAGTGTTTCCTTGTCCGACTTGTTATCTGGCGAAGGAGATTGATGGGAAAAGTACAAAGGCTCTTTTGTTATAACCACACCAAAGTCTGTTTCGCTTTTTAATTCATTGTAAGTATTCAGTTCACTGTATTTATATTCGTAAGCCTTCTCAACACCCCCTGATATTTCTACTATACCTTTATTATACAAAGAAATTAGTGTTTCTACTAACAAGCAGTAGATTTTGTGATATATTTCAGTTTCTCTATTCCCAGTCAACCTGAGCAGGACGTTTTCAGCAAGACCCAAGCTTTTTATTAATTTAGAATTGGTTTTTATCTTATCAAAATCTATTTTCATAAATAAATTTTTAAGATCTTTAGGGAGTGTTAAGTCGGTTTTGATTTTCAAGTATACCGGGGAGCTCGGGTTTATATGTTTAAGTGTGTGCTTTATAAAGTTTACGCCTTTCTTCAAAATAATCCTTTCTTCGTTTATATTTTCTTCGATTTGTATACTATTTTGTGTACGCGAAACTTTAGTGTCTATTATCTCAAGTAAAGTAGAGACGTTTAAAATATTGTTTGTACATAGATAAAGAAGGAGCTGACTTGCTGTCATTATATGTAATTTTTCTTTCATCAATTTATCGGCTTGTTTCTTTTTCTCAATATTGTGCTCGTCGTTTTTACATGGCGTTTTAGATGTACTGTAAATAAGATACATTATCAGCCTATCGATAATCAAGCACGTTTCACCGCCCTCTTTTTTGATATCAAATAAGTTTATACGCTTTAGATTACCCAGAAATGCCAGGTTTCTACATAAATGCGATATCATAACAAATAGCCTCGAATATTTTGTTACCTTTTCTAATACAGACTTATGTCCTTCCATTCTTAAACTCATAAACGAATATTCTATAACTCTAATCAAAACATTAACATTGCTCAAAATATTAATAAACGAAAAATACTTGACTTCCATTCGAGTATCTGTTGTAGTTAAAATAAAAACACTTAGTAAATTGAGTATGGGAACCACTCGAAAAATGTGCGAAGTCATAATATATGAGTTCATCTTTATGAATTCTTTGTCTTCGTCGTTGTCTGCTGTCGTAGTCAAGAGAATTCTATATTCGCTTCCCCGCTCTTGCTCTTCAAATATAATTTTAAGTATTTTGATTATATTTATCAGTTGTTTGTATTTTAGTCCCTTTTTGATTAATTTTTGTACATACTTTCTATAAAAAATACAGAACGTTGATTCTTTTATATTCAAAATAAAACGCAAGAGTTTTTTTTTATTTTGTCTTTTCTTTCCAAATTCCTTTATTGTCAGTTTAAATATGTAACTAAAAATTATATCTTTCTTATCAATAGAATTCAAAAGCTCTGTCAAAACTCGAAATTTTTGTAAATAGAATAATTCCTTAATGAGAGGCGATGTCTTGTTGAAAAGGGCTTCTTCGCTAAGTTCTGATAAGAGTGTTTCATGGATAGATTTCCCATTTGTTAAATGCATTGTTTTCTGAGCAAAAAAAGAAAAAAGTTTTATTCGATATTTGGTTTTCAAATAAACAGTCGTTTCTGAAAATATTAAATTAAAAATTATTTGTTCGATTGAAGTTGATTTGTAAAGAGTCTCTATTCTAGAAACATCTTCGGTTTTTAAGTACAACAGAATATCGATGAGAATATCTTCTCTAATTCCAGTGATTGGAAGTGCTGTGAAAAGCGTATCTTTTGCATGATTTGCCAAATATATAATTAATTCAGTGAAAAGTGACTGGTCAAGAAATGATTTCTTGGCATCTTGTTCTATTGTTTGCCTTAAGTTCGTTTGCTGCAAGATGCTAAAAAAAATTAACATATTCAGATATGTCGCGTTGCTAAAAACGTTAGACAAAACGTTTCTGGTCAGGGCTTTTAGCATTTTATTAACAGCTATGATTATTTCTTTTCTTAAATTTTGGTCACTGCTGTCTGTATTAACACCAGAATATTTCTTATATATCCACGTGAAGTACGCTATTATTTCCCTTTCGACATATTCCTCGCCCAACGAAGCAATTAAAACTGTCATTTGGTTATCCTTGTTAAACTCCTCATCTGTTTTTACAATCCTACTATTTGTTACTGACACAGACTGAATCGGTTTTTTGTCTGAGACGTGTCTGTTCAAAGTGGTTCCAAGCATTAGAAGAGGAACAAAAGAATAAACATTCAAACCAGAATGGCGTAAATAGAGACTATTCTTTAACGTGCAAATGCTTTCCTGGCCTTCACAGAATGCTATCAAATTATCCAAGTTTCCACAATTGCATGTGTAGTTTAAATCATCCTCAGCAGCACTTTCGTCTCTATACAGCGAATATGTGGCCATAGTCTTAATTATAACTGTCGTAAAATAATCAAACACTTGAAAATCCTCTGTTTTTATCAGATGTTTATAAAATAACTCAAATAGAACTTCTCTATCTAATAGTTTTATGATCCTCTGTATTGTAGAATGTTCTTTACAGTCCAACTTTATACATAAAAACCTATAGCTGTTTAACACTAAATCCTTGTTTAGTTTTGTGAAAGGAATAGATATTTCTGAGTCAGCAGTTTTTAATTTATATTTTGAATTACTTGATAAAATAAGCGTTAAAAGTTCAAAAGCACCTTTTTGTACGAAACCGTCTTCGTCATTTAAGCAACTCTCAATTGCTGGTAACATATAAGGTGAAATGTATTTCAAAGTATAATTTTCTTCTTTCAATAGTCTTTGTTGTTCAAGAGATATACACTCTTTAAGTATTTTAAGCGCCCCGATTCTCGTTGTTTCGTTCAATAGAATTCTGTAAAAACAACTGTAAAACTCTGGGTTATTCAAATATAGAAAAGATATTATTATTGCTTTTTTTGAGTCTTCTTTTAAGCCGCCTTCGGTTTGACCAAATAAACTGCATCTTTTCATAAAACTTATTTCCGTTTCTTCACTTTTTCCTTTAATTTGTTGTACTAAAGAGTTATCTATTTCGAATGATGAGTGAAGTAAAGGGAATATGGCTAATAATATGAAAGGTGTATATAAATATATGTTGGAAGAATATTTTATACATAGTGTGGATTCATGAATGTTCGTTAATTTGCATATTTTAGATATTTCCGTATTCAGGTTCTTTACGTATTCTGATTCGTAGGTATGTAAGAAGGAAGTAAAATAAAACATTGTAGTTAGGAAGTTTTGTTTTGCGCTCATTTTAGCTATTCTTCCATAGTTAAACAGCCCGGTAAATAAACAAATATCATATTTGCTTTTAGAGTTTAGGTTTTCGCGAATGGGATCTCCAGAGTTCAATAATAAGTTGTATATTTTTAGAACCTTAATGTGAACACCACTGGGGAGGTGTTCGTTCATACATTGAGTCAGTCTTCGTATTAGATAGTTCGCAGAAGGCATTGAGCTTCTGAACTGTGAAATTGAATGCGGGGCCAAGGTTATTTTAAATCTGTTACTACTGACATTTGTGGAGCCGCTTGAGTTAGATGGGTTCAACTGAGAGGAACTTCCTCTATCAAACATACTTCTAAACTCTTTAATAAGCTTATACAAGTAATCACACGGCTTATATTTTTCTTTAAGCAATGCATCAATGTTCATTTCTTCAACTATAAACAAAGCCGGGTCGACTAACACGTCGTCCTTAATACGACAATTAGACTCATTTACAAAAGTTTGTTCTATCTCCTTTAAAATGTACTTCTCGTTGTCTTCAGTGGTATTTGATAATTTTAAGTATAGCTTTTGAAGTTTGGTATTTCTTTGATCAAAAAGAACCAGAATGTCTTGTTCGATTTGAGATAAGTTTTTTATTAAGTCCGCCCAGTCCTTTGAATTCTTGAAGGCTGCCAAGTGTTTTTTGTATTCTGCAATTGACATGGTCTCTTAATTAAAATTAAAAGAAATATAAGACAGTCAAAGGGTGATGTTGATTAGATGATCACATAATAAGAGGAAGCATTGGTAAAAGGAGAGTTTAGAAAAGATTAGCTCATAGACTATTTTATTAAACTTGCTGTCTTCGCGTTTAAATGAACTGTATTCTTGTTTAGTTGTAATTTTTTTTGTTTCTTTAATTCATCAGATTTTTGTATGTTTTTATGTTTTCAATAAATATATTTTATAAGTTGTTTAGCAAACGCAAATATCCGTATATTTATAAGTAATATAATAATACAGAGTATATGTGTTTTATATAAATTTACGAAAGAACTGGATTGAGACAGATCGTTGATTTATAAATATTTAATTAAATCGATTTTTCGCGATTGAAACTATTAGCGGTATTTAGACTAAAAACAAAGAGAATTTGTAATATAAAATGTTATACTGTTATATCTTTTCATCATATTCGAACTATTTATGCATTTAATTTTTTTTAACTCGAAAAAACTTCTGCTTGCAGTAAAGGTACATTGATATATACATCAATGTCACACTTTTAAGGGGCAGTTTGTTCTTAAATCGAAGCAAAATTAAAGAAACAAATACTATAAAGCACTGTTTACTAATTTCTAGTATTTGTCAGTAAAAATGCAATCAAAAAAAAATTTTATATACAGCATTTTTTCTGATATATATCTTCTATATCACGTTTGCTATTTTTCTGATATATATTTTCTATATCACGTTTGCTATTTTTCTGTCTTATGCTTGACTCAGTTAAAATCGTGCTTTTCTTTTTTGAAACCCGGAAAGAAGATTTGTAAAAATTTACTATAAATAACTTAAAAGTGTTTCCCACTAAAATTCCACTATAATTTTCTTCTTCCTGAAAAAAAAGATTTAGAAAATATTAAAAGCTGTTTTGTATATTATAATACCCGACGAAGCGTTAAAAAGCTAGCCTTTTAATACAGTCAAAATTTTAGTAAACGCGTATAGTTTTACAAAAATTTAAAGTTTATACGTAAAATTAGATTAATACAAACACCGAGAATATATTTAACACGTTGTTTTTTGAAATATACTATAAAAAGATTTATACAAAAACGAATGTTTTTGATTCAAATTATCTTGGCATAGATATTATAAAAGGCTTTCTGGTAGCAGTTATAACGGAAAACTCTGGATTTAATAAATATTTATACTCGTTTTTTATAACTTTTATTTATAAGAACAATTTTTTTACGCTTTACCCTGTGGTATGTTGGTTTTTTTGTTCATAAAATACACTGTTTTTTATATGTTTTTTATTTATCGTCAAGTAAATTTTCTTGCAAATAGTTTTTTTAAAAAGATTTTTTGTAAAAATTTAACATTTTTTTATCAATTCTAAAAATTACATAAAAATTTTTAAAAATACAGTGTTTTTGATATTATATATGTGATAATTTTATAGCGTTTTAGAAATTCGAATCAAATATTAAACGACTATTGCACTGTTGAATTGTGTTAGTAAAAAATAAGCAATGTATAACGTATATGTTTATTTTATAAAACCTTCAACATAGTTTGAATTTTCTTATCGTCATACACAGAGTTAGTTAAATATATATCAAAAAGCTATTTGTATCAGACATATTATCATAAATTGAGATCGGAATATAAAAGTTAAAGTTTTCTTGTTTCCGTATTCTATAAGACACAATTATAGTATATGTTAAACCGAACACTTACAAAAAATAAAAAAATCGTTTTTTTTTAAAAAAGACAAAAGACCTGACATATAAAAAACAGATCAAGATCGTTTCTTCGTTTATATACTATAGTTATATTTATCTGATTTTATATAAAAATGAACTAATTCACTTGATTTTTAAAACGAATTTTTAAGCAAAAAACGTTTTTTCTTTTTTTAATATTTTGCGTTCTTTAGAATATTTATACAAAGCTGAACTATTTTTAAAAAATCAAAAAACACTTAAAGAAACGTATAAAAATACGTCTAACACTACCAAGAGATACTTTTTAGATGTGATAAATAATGTGTTTTAGTTTTTTTTCTCAGTAAACCCTCTCTCTCCCACCCAATTTTTATTTAAATCAGAATTTTATTTAAGAAATATATATATTTTATGAGTTTAAATAAGACATTATGAAAAAAATTTTAAAATTTTTTGATATATCCAGTGAAATGTGTGAAGATATACTGTAAAAATACTGTGTTTTTTTATGAAGATTTTCAAGTGATATATTAAAAAGCTGTCGTTTGATCAAATCAACGACTAAATAACAATCGAAAAGATACGCTTGCTTTGATTTCGAAAATAAACAACTTAATGTCAGCATAAAATTCTGATTTGAAAAAAAATATGTTTTTTTACATCAAAAACTATATTATCTTTTTAAAAAAGAAGGTTGAAATAAAAAAATAATCAAAATTTTTCATAAGTAGTCTATTTCTTATTATTTTATTTACAACTTTTTTTTTAAAACGCAATTAATATTGATCTAAAAAAATTTATATATGTGAAAAGGGCTTGTTTACAATATTATTTGCTTTTATTTCGAATACTGATTTTTTTTCGGATGTAAATCTTTAAATCGAAAGCATTTGTATTAAAAAATAGAAGCGTTTTTTTCATTATTATGTCTTTTAATAAAAGATAAGGTTATGTCAAATATTATAACGTGCACAAAAGCAATTTTGTCTGAAACTGAATTTTAAAACTACTGATAATTATTTTTTAGTTTAAAAGCGACTGTTTTGTAAAAAACTGGTGTTTGTTTTTTAAGTAAAGATTTCTTATATGAATATTGTTTTTTTTCTTTCTTTGAAATATATCAGTTTTAATTAAAAATAAGAAATAATGAGCTAATTGTAATTGAGTAAAACAGCTTTTAGAAAAGTAGCAAAAACAAAAGAAAATATTTAAATGAAAAAAAAATATAAATCTCTATAAAAAGTAAATAACTTAATGTGAAGGTATTTTTTACTGAAAAAAATTATTAAAAATCAAACAACTGAGATCTTTTTTGTGCGCTCGCGACGCGCGACACACACTCCTGCTCGTCTATATATTTGTAGCAAGTGTGTTTTATATAAAAATAAAGACTGATTTCAACGCGAGATATATGTTTACAATTTTCAAGTACATAAACATCAACAGACGGTCTTTTAACAACATAAATATGATATATACATTTTTTTCGCTGAAACATATAAAAAAGTCACGAAAAAAAAACAAAAACTTTTTTTCGAAAAATTTTCATATTATTAAAAAAACTTATGAACCTTTTGATATATATAATGTTTTGATAATTTCAGTTATTTTTTTTTTACTTTTTGAGCTAGTTTTTTTTCCAATTCCAAACCAACATTTGTTTTTTATTTCTATAATTTTTGTATTTAATTTTGTTTTTGTTTATCAATTCTTTTTTTGTTTTTGTTTATCAATTCTTTTTTTGTTTTTGTTTATCAATTCTTTTTTTGTTTTTGTTTATCAATTCTTTTTTTGTTTTTGTCTCTCTAACTTAAGCTTTTATTTCTGTTTTCTTTTTCTTTTTTTTTTATAGTCTTTGAATTTATTTATATATTTTTTTGAAATACAGTTCAGAGCCTCAACTGTCAATCTAAAACGACTTTAGAAAATTAAACGAAAGTATTATTTTCCTGAAAATTAAATATTTATATAAGAAACGTCTTGAAAACCTTATATTATTTTTAATTGCGTTATTCATAAAAGATAATGCTTGTTTTCTAAACATTCCATAAACACAAAGAAGGGGCATTGTTTTTGAAAAACTTTTTATTGTTTTCTCAAAAAATTAATATTGTTGCGTTCATTGGCGTGGTATACCATTATATATTTAATTGAAACTGAATTTTTTGAAAGCTTGTTTTTATATATAGACGATTTAGAAGCTTTCCTCAAATAAAAAAAATTTTTTATTTCAGATTCTTCTTTAAAAACACAAAAACAGCAGGTTTAGACCAAAACAGGATGTTGAAACTATCATATAAAAGGTTTTTTCTTTGTTTTATGATTGTTGGTTAATAATACATAACATAACAGAGATACATATATATAAGTGTCTGTTTTTATACTACAAAATATACAAAAATTTAACATAGATCTTAACAATAAACTATGTTGAATTATATTATATTGTTCTTTTTCTTTTTTATAATTAGTTGGTTATTCTTTGTGAAATAATATATATTTTTTTTAAAGGCGAAAGACGTCTAAAGTTTTAATATATAGCGTAAATAAAAATAAGGCGAAAGGTTACATACTTTAAGGTTTTCAATAAAACGTCTTTTTAAACCTGCGATGTGACGTCTAAATTAATATTTCCATTATTGAGGCGATCAGTTTTGACTATATTCATAAAATCTTTCACTTAGAGTCAGCTTTTTTGGAAAGAAAACTTTTTTAAAGAAAACGTCTAAGCATTTGTCTATAGCATTTTATTGTAAATTTAGTTTGATAATATTGCCGTCATCTTCAATTACAAGGTTTTTGTCATTTGACTATTGTCATTTACTTATTGTTTTATAAAAAAATTTAAGAAATTCAAAAAAAAGTTCTCTTTCTAACATTACATGTCTACAGTGCCAAGCAATAACTCGTATATTATCAAATTTAAAAACGTAAAAAAAACTTCTTTTATAAGCTTAACCATATATTCAACATAATAATGTAGAGAAGCGTTCTATGCAACTCGTTTTTTGCGAAGACTGCTTAGAACCGATTGAAAAAAATAGTCGATGTAGCGTTTCGTTTTAGTCTATTTAACAAAAATATGAAAAGTATTAAGATAACAAAGGTTTTTTTGGTTTTTGAGAAAACGTTTAAAGTTGAAGTTTTTCTTTCTGTTAATTATTTACGTGTATTTAGAAAAGTTGAAAAATTTTAGAAATAAGTTTTACTTATTTTCGTAGAAAAACTGTAATTTGTGGCATTGTTTTAAAAAATGAATCCAAGGGGCCCGGTCGTCCTACATTCGCCTGTAGGCGAAAGTAGGACGATTCGCCATATATTAAAATGGCGTCATTTTTCCTACATTCGCCTGTAGGCGAAAGTAGGACAGATTTTTTTAAAATATAATAAGTGAGAAAAATTATAATAAAAAGTCGTTTTTATTGAT